>WSFP011472604.1:0-17272 GCA_009831015.1 Picea engelmannii
AAAAGAATTAATTAATTATCTTATAGATACATTTTCAAATTCAAAGGAGATTGGGTTTTGGATTTGTTCTAGGGTTTAGGTAAGAATTATGATCTAACATTTATGAAATCATACTTCAATCTTATATTATTTTTAATTTGTTTCTTACAGTATTTAAATTAATTGTTTATTTTGTATTTGGTGATTAGGTACAACATTAGTGTGTTTCTTACATAAAGGAATAAATTGCATAGCCATTGAAAGTGACCCAATGTAGTGCAATTTTATTCAACAAAGAATTAATGTTATTCCATCTCTTCCAAATGATATGCAAGAAGTTGGATTGAGGAAAGGATATTTTAGTGAATCAAAGGTGGGGAAAATATCAAAGGAACCTCAAGTACCATTAGGAGGAATGATTGGAAATGATCACTTTGGAGAACTTGTGGATATCAAAGACCTAATGGAAGACAAAAGTGACACAATGGAAGCACAAAATGATTTTGAAGAAGATGATAATGTGTCTATTGAGTATGATGAATTTGGGATATATGATATTGTTGATTAGTTTTAAGATGCCCTTGAAGACGATGCTCAATTTTGCAATTTTTTATGAGCTATTTAACTGTAATGTTTTGACTTTAAGATTTTAAAATAAGAATGAATATATATATATATATATATATATATATATATATATATATATATATATATTGTCATTTTATAATGAATCATTTTATTGTTTTCTTTTGTCCTTTTATTTATATGTGAATCACTATACTAGGGAAAATTTTATTAAATGTTGTCATTTTTTTACTTCAAATGTATAAAAATATGGAGAAAAAAAATGTTATTTTTTATAAAAATTTCACTTTTTTTATTCAATTATGTCCATAAAAATGTTTTATTTGACATGTTATTTTAAACGAATAGGTACCAAAATGTATAGGTTTTTTTATTATATATGGCTGTAAAATGTGATTTTTTTTGGTAAATATTCAAGAATAGTGTTATTTAACTACAATTATTTTCTATGTATTGAAGTAAAGGTAAACAATTTGTTAAAATGATGTTTTCCACTAAATTTTAAAAGTATGGAACAATAAATTAATTAAGGAGACACACTTATATGAAAAATCGTAATTTCAAAATAGTAAATGGTAAAAAATATTTTTAGTATTGAAAGAAGCATAGAAAAATGAATAAAAACAACGTTGAATAAAAAAAATGAAAAATTAAAAAATAGATGAAAAATAAGCATTTAAAAGAATAATGTAAAAACATTGTGGATCAAAAAAATTAAAATATTGAAAAAACACCTAAAAAGGGAGCGGGGATGCTACTAATAGAACCATTTTTAAAAACGGTGTAAAAACTTTGAACCCGCAAAAAAAGAGAACTTTGTAGAGTTCTTGTTAAGTTGGTAACTATGTTAGGACCAGCTTTCCAGTTCTCCAGCGGAAACTAGAAGGAGTCTACAACCCCCTATTTACAGGCTCCAACCTAAAGGAAGCTACAACTCCCTGAATTCTCTGGCTCTAACCATAAGGAGGCTATAACCCCCTGGGTTCTCTAGCTCCAACCAGAAGGTGGCCACAACCACCCGGTTCTCAGGATCCAACCTAAAGGAAGCTCCAAATCCCTGATTCTATGGCTCCAACCAAAAGGAGGCTACAACCCCTTGATTCTCAGGTTCCAACCTGAAGGAAGCTCCAACTCCCTGATTTTCTAGCACCAACTAGAAGGAGGCTAGAACCCCCTTTCCTTTCCCTGTCCTGTCACCCTGAAATATGATTGTAAACCAATTGTCAATACCAGAATCACTGTCACTGTCACATCAACCTATCCAACCAATCATTTTCTCATCCATGAAACCAAATCCACTCTCATTTGCATGCAACTCATGCCAAGATCATCAAGAGAATATAACAAACCATATGCTCAACATCACCAACACATGCCTCTACCAAGAATGTACCAACATCACCACATACCATCACAAGATTTGTGTCTCGACCAAGTAACAACCTATACCATGCATCAACATGTACCTCAACATGTACCATCAACCATGTACCATAAGAAATGCATGAACCATGCAACAAAATTATATCATCACCACTTGTACCATACCATGTCCCATACCATGTTTTGACCATGCACCTGAACCATGTACATCAACCATCAATGCATCTACCATACCATGTTCCAACCATGCATAAGCCTCCACCAATATGCTAATATCACCAAGATGTGGCTCAAGAACAATGCCAACATCAAGTTTCCAACATGCAACTCAATCATGTACCAAACCAAGAACCAAGATATGCCTCAAAACGTATTATACCAACATCAACAAGACATGTATCCAATCATGTACCTCAAACCACATGTGCCTCAATTATATTCCAAAACATGTGCCTCAAATATGTGCCAACCATATGTCTCAAATATATATCAGCATCACTGAGATATACCACAACCAATACATCAAAGATATGCCTCAACCAAGTATCATATCATTGATGATATGCATCACGGAACATTTAAATCAAGTATATGCCTCAAACCATATGCCAATTTCTCAACCAACATACCAAACACATGCCTCAAGCATGATCCACAACTCAACCATTTACCATCACCTAATAATCAAAACAGATATAAAACATGCCTCTTAAATCTGGAGTACCTGCAACATATGATCTCAGACCAATGTGGGAAATCCTCAGCTTCAACACCCTAGTACCAACATTCTTGTCAATTCCTCAAGTGCCTCGCTAGACATACACTAGATGACCTACGAGTATGCCTCACTTGACAAATATAGAACAACCTATGAGTGCCTTGCTAGACATATATGGGTTGACCCACTAGGATGACCCTAATTAAGAATTCCTCAAATTTTCTCGCTCTCCTTTGCAATCCTAAAAATCTCGGACTTCTTTCGCTTCTCTACCTCATAATTCTCCATCGTAAACTAGCCAAAATATCAAAATACTAGACCATAACATTCACAAGATAGATATTCAATGTAAGTGTGTGAGTGTGTTTGTGAATGATTCTTTGAGGGTTATTTATTCTTTTTCTAAGTAACCTCTTCCCTTAAATTTAGGGCTTCTAGAGATTTATCATTGCAAACACTTTACCCTTTCATTCATTGACTTGTAAGAAATTAGGGTTTCTTGACCATTCTTGAGGGATTCCAACTTCACAAGTCCATATCTCCCTAACTGTGAGGAACCACATGGCATACCAAATATCACTAGAAACAACACGATTTGTACTATCCATCTATGATAGTCTTACCTACAATTACACTATCCTTCATGTCATTATTTTTTAATCAACTTCGGGTCTCATAACCATAGCTCTTGGGATACATGTAGACTACATCAAATATACCCAACTAACTAACCAACAATATCGATCATACAAATGTCAATCAATTGTCCAACATCTCTGGACCTCTCTAATAATTGACATCAATCTATAAGGGTTGACATCAATGACAAACAACTTTCCAAACCAACAATCCAACAAAGTGCACTAGTAAAAAGACCTATGATAAATCCTCCAACTACATATAATTTTGACTTATAGTGAAGCTTCATTAAAACATTTTCCTTTAGTAGTGGACACTTCTTTGATAAAAAAATTCAATCTTGTAACACTAAAAATATATACTAAAACCCCTACAAGTTGGTTTTTTCCTTGTATTGTACACTATTCGTACCATCTCTACAACATACCCAACACTTTGATATGCATATGTAGCATACTAATGCTATTATACAAATTTGTCACAATACACTTAATCTTAATGATTACACATGAAATTCATGGAAATATATAAATTCAATAAAAAAAGGATATGATAGCAAGTAATTAATTGTATCAAATTGTTGTGCATGGAGAATGGACTACATAAAACAAATTTTCATCCATGTTGTAGGCTTAGATGGCACGGATTTAGGAGCAAAATGAACTGATTAACAGACTGAATAAAAAAAAATAGAGATATGGAGAAAAACACATATATCTAGTGAACAATATCTTCTATTGAGTCAATGAAATAGGATGAAATTGTAAAACTACAGAACTGAAACAACTTTCTCAAATGGTGGTAGCTATCTCTAAGAGATGTGGTTGCTACGTGAATCCGTCTAAGAAGAATGATTACAATGACGCTCCATAGGCATTTTTAATATTACTCATGAATTTCAAAACCCTAGACATAAAAAAACCTAACCTTAGGAGGTGAAACACCAAAATTCATGTGGGCCCATATGGGTAAGTTGGTACCCCAACTTCTCGAGGTCGTAATTTTTTCATACGACATTTCTTTTAGGCGTGTGATAGCCCATTAGAAAGGTATTTTCAAGAAATACACATTATTCCATCAAACTCTGACTATGTCTACAGTTTGACTGTGGCAATACCAAAAAACACTATTTAGGGCCCCAAAACAGCCTTAGAAGTACAAAAAGATGCATTGACATGAAAAAATACAAAATAAGATAGTTGGATTAGGTTGGAGGCCACTGGTCTCCTCTTGGAAGATGTGTAGGGATTCAAACAAGCCCGAAAGCGTAGAACTCACAATTACAAAGAAGTACAGAAGAATGTGTTGAACTAAAAACTGTTAAGAGGAGCCAGCTAGAATAGGTGGGTGGCCACCAATATCAAAATGGATTAGTCCTTCCCCCTTAGGAAGCAATGGTATCCATTAAATTGATTTCCCCCATCAGGTGAGGAATATTCTGTTGAATTTGGCCCTAGGTGAGACACATTCCTTGGTGTAGGAGCTTCCCTACCTTGACAACCCGATAGAGATGGATCCTTTGTTGGTGACTTCCCTTGACCTGTGTGTCCACTATCTGATCAGTGGAAACATGTTCCATGCATTCAGGGTTGAGATTTGTTGGTTTTAGTTGTTCTACAATCTCTGAGGTGTCCAATAATGGTGGGGAAAATGGCCTATGGAGGTCCACATTGAACATTGGGTGCAAGCCAAGGAAGCGTGGAGTGTTGAGCTCAAAATAATTGCTACCCATAACATTTGTGATAGTGTAAGGCCCATAGAAAAGTGGGAGGATATTCTAATGGGGCCCTGTAATATGCTCTTTCTGAAAATGTAACCAGACCTTATCTCCAACCTGAAACTGGTGCGGTACCATGTGTTGATCATGGCGTTTCTTGTACTTGGCATTGGATTTCTGCAACATCTCATCCCATGTATTTGGATTCTTAGAGTTTCACATACGAAGGATGTGCACAATCATCCAAATGACGAACTATGTTTGGCCATATGTTTAGGGGTGGAAAGAAGTGGATTTAGTGAGCTTGGTGTCCAACAGTGACCAGAGACTCGACCAAAATGTGTTGAGGAGCATGTTGTCCTAGTCGAAGATGATGGATGTGGTATCCCAAAATGGAACCACACTTCTTTGAAGAATAGCTTGGGAGTATCTTCTGCATTGATGTTCTTCTTGCGGGATGTGAGGATGGATATCTTCAAAAACCGGTCAACAACCACAAATACACAATAATTTCCTTTCTTGGTGGATGGAAGGCCATACATGGAATCCATCGAGATGGATTCCCAAGGCTTATCAGGAGTAGGAAGAGGGATGTATAAGCCTTGCTTCTTGATGGTTGGCTTAGCAATGGAACATGAAGTGAAAGATCTGATATACTTGATGATGTCATGTCGAAGTTTTAGATAATAAAAATGTTTATGTAGAATGACCACAGTTTTATCTATGGAAAAATGTCCTACCATCCAAATATAGTGGGATTCTCGAATCAGCTTTGCACGCTCACTTGGAGGAACACAGAGATGGCCCAAATGGCATAACTGTTTATCCTGAATGTGAAAATCGATGACATTTTCACCTGTACCCAAGAGCTGATAGGTGGTGGCGAAGTATAGATATTGTTGACAAAGTTGGGGCCACTCAGATGCCTCATGTCCATTGGAATGGAGCATAGTGGTGAGTTCATCCACGGGATGATGACTGAGGTAGTCAGTGACATGATTTGTGCTCCATGTCTTATACTTGATGTTGAGATGGAACTGTTGCAGGTAGGTGGAACACTTCTGATGGCGACCATTCTGCAACTTCCCCTATGTTTGTATGAATTTTAGAGGCTTGTGATCAGTGTGGATAATCGTCTCCTTTCGCAAAATGTAATTTTTCCATTGACGACAAGATTGTACAATGAAATACATTTTCTTTTCATAGGTGGGGTATTTCTGAACAATATATGAGAGTGTCTCAATATGGTATGCCACTGGATGACCATGTTGAGTGATAAATGCACCTACAACATAGTCAAAGACATTAGTCTCAATATAGAACAGTTTTTGCAGATCAGGAAAGGAAAGTACTAGAGCTAAGCACAAGCGATTCTTCATATCATAAAATGCCCATTGTTATTCCTTCCCCCATGAAAATTTTTCCCTACCATCGCCCTTGGTCACTTGACTGAGGGTTGATGCAATACGGGAGAATCCCAACACGAACCATTGATAGAAGTTGGCCAGTCCCAAGAAGCTCTGAAGCTCGGTTAGTGTGGTCGGGGTTGGAAATTCAAATATGGATTGGATCTTAGATGGATCGACATATACCCCATGCTCATAAAAAATGTAGTCCAAGTATTGGATCTTGTTCATGCCAAAAGATCATTTTTCCAAGTTGCCATATAGCTTGTGTTTCCACATAGTGCTTAAAACCTGTTGAATATGTCGCATGTGCTCCTCCCAATTTATTTTTAAGATGAGGATGTCATCCAAATATACCACCAAAAAAATTTGGTTAAGGGTATCAATACATCATCCATCAACCTCATGAAAGTGGTTGGTGCATTTGTTAAGCCAAAGGGCATGAGAAACTATTTGAAGAGACCTTCTTTAGATTTGAAAGTTTTCTTCCATACATCAATTGGTTCGATGGGAACCTAGTGGTAGCTAGACTTTAGGTCAATCTTGTTGAATAAATTTTCCCCATTGATTTGGTCAACAAGCTCATCAATTATGGGAATTGGGTATTGGTTCATGACTCTGATTTTTTTTAATTCTTTGTAATCAATGCAGAGTCACCAGGTCCCATCCTTCTTCTACACTAGTACAATCGGGCTTCTGCAAGGAGAGGAGTTAGGTTTGATGTGCCACTTTTGAAGAAGCTCTTGGATATGATTCTTGATTTTTTCATTTTCCATCAGAGAGTGACGATAGACTGGTCCATTAGGTAGAGGTGTATTGGGTTAGATCAATTGGATGCTTGACTTGGTAGTGCATCAGTACCCCAGTGGGTGAGGAGAATATGTCTCTATACTCTTCCATGATCTTGTCCACTTGCTTCTACTACAAAGAGAGGCTTTGTGTAGAGGCCATAGATGTGGCGACAACCTTCTTCTTACTATAAGCATGGATCACAAAGAAGACGAACGTCCCAATCTGTGAAATGACCTTACTACATTTCTTAGCAGAGATTAAAGAAATAGTGGTAGGCAGCGCTATCTCTGGTATCCTGTACAATTGTCTACCCAAAGTAATAATAAAACTACAGGGTCTAGACTCATACACAACATGACTCTTCCAAAAATATGGTTGTCCTAAAATAAAATCACAAACTTCAAGGGGAGAAATATCACACAATAGCGCGTCTTTGAAAGGCTTCATGTCGTAGGGCAGACGACACTGTTGGCTGACACAGAGATCTCTTCCATGGTGAAGCTAACTGATGGTGTAGGGTTGCGGGTGTGGTGTCATTGGTAGGTCCAGCCGCTTGATGACCTCTGCTGAGATAAGGTTCTTATGACTACCGCTATCGAAAATGAAATGAAGCGGAGCCCCCTTTACCCACATCTATGAGTGAAAGAGGCATTCCCCTTCATCTGGTTCTTCTGGTTCTCTTGGATGGACTTTGGTGGAAGAAATAGTGGCATTGGGTTCAACATTGATAATCTGCTTCCCTCCCTATGGATTTTGTTCAGAGTTAGAATTGGCCTCTAACTAGGAAGCCTTCATCTCGACCATGAGTGACTGCTTGGAGTAGCATTCTTTGTTGTTGTGCCAAGGGATTTTATGGTATTCACACCATTTTCCCGCGTCCTTATTCATCATCTAACAACCCTTCTTATGTTATGGCTTGGATTGGTTTTCCTAAGAGTGGCCATATTTGCTCTGTCCCTTTTTGTGTGGGTTGGGGCTGCCTTTTCCCTGCTTTGGTTGTGAGGATTTTGTAGATCCAAACTCTCACCTCTTCTTCTTAAATTTATGATTGATCTTGACATCATATCTATAAGTCATACCCAATGAGGTGATGTTTATAAAATCCATTTATGTTTGAATGTATCTATGAAAATAGCCGCAGTATTTGAGAACCAGATGTCGCTCAAAGTCTTTGATACCCAATTTGGTGCATAGGGTATGGAAAATATTGGTGAAATGTGGTACTATCTAGTCCCTTTTATGATGCATGGTGGTCCATCTAGTGTACTGGTCCTTGTAGCTTCCAACATGGTAGTATTTTTTCTTTAATGGCATCCCGGAGGCAATTCCATGTAGGGGAAACTGTTAATATTGTAGATTCCTCAATGGCCCTTTGCTTGGAGTAAGTATCCCACCATTCCTTAACATGGGGGATGACCTTGAGGAGTGAAAAAGTAATGTTTTCCCTATCGAAAAAATTGTGGACCGAAAAATACCCTTCGAGCATATTCAACCATTTATCTACAACATACACATCTATCAATCCTTCAAATAATGGAATATCAAAATTTTCCTGTACCTTGAAGAGGGTTGCATGGATGTTTAATGAAGATGCTTCTCCTATGGGCAGCCAACGAAGGATCTATGCAAATTTGTCCATCATTTCACTCCTTTGTCATGCAATGAATTCCTCGAGAAACGTTTTAAAAGGATCTCTTGCTCCAACATATTTCTTTTCATCCCCCATGGGTTATTTTCGGGATCAGTGTGGTCGATCTTGCAAACACTCGATTGGTTTGAGTACCAACTTCTTGTACCTAGATCTTGTCAGGGACATGCACGAAGAAAAATAAATGAAGATAAAATCGCTTCGATACCACTTATCCAGATTTAGGAGCGGAATGAACTGATCAACAAAATGAATACAATAAACATAGAGATATGGAGAACAACACATATATCCAATGAACAATATCTTCTATTGAATAAATGAAATAGGTTGAAACTGTAAAACTGTAGAATTGAAACAACTTGCTCAAATAGTGGTTTCTATCTCTGAGAAGAGATGTGGATGCTACATGCATCCGTCTAAGAAGAATGATTACAATGAGGCTCCATAGGCCTTTTTAATATTACTCATGAATTCGAAAACCCTATACATCCAAAAACCTAACCCTAGGAGGTGAAACGCCAAAATTCATGTGGGCCCCTATGGGTAAGTTGGTACCTCAACTTCCCAGGGTCGTAACGTTTGTATACGACCTTCGTTTTATGCATGTGATAGCTTGTTGGAAAGGTATTTTCGAGAACTACACATTACATCATCAAAATATGACTTCGTCTATAGTTTCACTCTGGAAAGACAAAAACACATTGTTTAGGGCCCCAAAACGACCCTGGAAGTACAAAAATATGTGATTACATGAAAACATCCAAAATAATCTAGTTGGATTAGGTGGAAGGCCACCAGTCGCCTCCTAGAAGATGTGTAGGCCTTCATGCAACCTAGAAAGTGTAGAGCCCACAATTACAAAGAAGTACATAAGAACGTTTTGAACTAAAAGCTGTCAAGAGGAGTCATCTGGAATAGCTGGGTGGGCACCAATATCCACCTGGGTCATTAGACATCTTGTTCACGTAAATGTTCAAATTCAATGAACTTGAAGTTCGCCAAAAATTCGACATTCAAAATTTTGGAGATAAAATTCGGCATTAAGTTCGACATAGTACAAAATTTAAAAAAATAAAAATTACATATAATAAAAATTTGATACTCTCATTATACGTTTATAACACATGATAAAAATGAAAAGAGTATTCCAACATGATTAATCATTAAACATATATATTTTAAAAACACATCATCTTGTTCAAAATATTACAAAAAAAAAATCTTAGGCTTATTGTTTCCTCAAAAACTTTTTTAGAGTGATGTAAAATTAGGCAAACCTTATATCACAAGGCCTCAACAACTCTCTATTTTCACTTTTCCTGTATATTCTCAAATTAAGACGATGGTTGATGATAAAATTTACAATTTGTTTCCTCTATGAAATGTCTCATTGACCCATGGAAATTTGGATAAATCATGTAGTAATAAATCCAAGAAACGAGTTGCACAATGGGGTACAAAAAATTCTTGTGTTCTTATCCATAATCATCTTTTCTGCAATAACAAAATTTGAGGCATTATCTATGATAACTTGGACAAAATTTTTCTCCCCAACCTCTTGAATTGTTTCATCCAAAGTTCTGAAAATAAATTATGTTGTCTTCACTTGATCCATTGCATTAATTTCTTTCAAAAAATATACCCCTTGAGGGAAATAAAGAGAAATAAATCAACACATTGATTAATGGACAATGACACAAGTCTGACCAACCATCACTCAAAATAATGCAACCCATATGCTTCCAAGAAAGTATAATGTCATCCAACTTGTTTGTCACTCTGTCCTTTGTTTTCTTGAGAAAAATAGTCCTTAAAGCCTCAGCTCTAGGAGGAACATACCCATTTCCAAAATCAATGGCCTTTTATAATACATTTTTAAAATATGGACTCCTTTCCACATTGAATGGAATTGCACATGCATAAAAAATTCAACAACAACAACATAAAAATTCATGTTTTTCAATAGGTTTCACAAATTGATTTAATTTTTTCATTCCACTTGTTTTTGTCGGGGTAGAACTTGAGCCACTGATGTTTTATGAAGAATGAATGATTTTTGAGGAAGACATATCAATCTCCCTTTCAATTTGTTGCCTCTTCATATCCCTTCTTCCCTTTTCTACCTTTGATTTTATGTAGTCTTTATCCACTTCATTTTTTTTCTCATCATATATCTTTGTGCATCCTTCCACACCAACTGCACTTCCATTACTAATACTAAGGAGGTGGTCCATTGCTCTTGTTTAAGAGTCATTGAAGTTATGTCCACATAACTGATAGACAAGACTATTCCCCTCTTTCTTGACATGTTTACATGCCTCAGTTGAAGATTTTGGAGGTGCCAATGATGATTGAATGAAGGTTCTACAATTTTTATTTTATTTTTTATAGTAATTAGATTTTAAAATTAAATTCTAAAAGGAGAGGGTTTTACTTCTGAGTTCTAAAAAATAAAAATTATCCATTGATAAAAACAAAAAAATACATTGACAAAAAAAAATGCACCTGTTCTGGACTCAGTTCAGTGATTATTGTTGTAGCCTATTGGGGACTATTATAAATTCTAAGTTTCTCACTTCTACAAGTACTCACTGGTCAGTGGTCACTAGGTCAATTAATAGTGCATAAAATGTTTAGAGATAGGAATGTAAAATATGGTCCTAATTTACTTGCAATTATTTTAAAGATAGATTGTTGTCTTATATGTAAATGTATGTAATTGTATGTAATGTTAATGCATGTAAATATAAATGATGATGTTAGTGTATCATATATGTTTTATATGTAAATGTATGTAAATAAATTTATGATAAATCTATTTATTTTTTTATGTTGCACATTTATTTTGGATAAGAAGAATGCATATTTATGACTTGACCCTTTTATATACCACATGATCTTTGTTTTGTTTTTATTAAAAGTTCAAATAATAAAAATTATGGCTTACAGTCTTGAGTCAGCAGTTACAAAATAATTACTTGCATATTGTGCAAAGATGACTGACTTAGCCTTCACCACATGGGGTTACAAACTTGGCCCTCGGGGTACACAACATGCCAAATTTGTAGGGCCTCATGAGTTGTGACTCATAACCACAACTCGCATCTATGGTTTGGAGGAAAATATTTTTCATAATTAGGGTCTATCACTTTCGTTGTTGGAGATGAAGTGCACTCTGTTGTCATCCCATTTGGGTCACTACTGGAGATGAAGTGTTGTCGAGTGTGCTAGAGATGGAGACTAAGTGTCGTAGTTTAAGGATGGAGAGGATTTCTTCACAAAACAATAAACATATATTTCACGAGTTTCAACACTGTGTAACAACACCTGTAAGCTACAACAAGGTTTTTCAGCAACATGTTTTAGCCGTGTGTTTCAGTAGTGCATGTAAGCTATAGCGAGGCGTTTTCGCAACGCGTTTCAACAAAAAATAAAAGGCTATTACAAAAAAAAAATAAGTAAATCACTCCTACATATTACACAAAAATTGATACTCTGTTCTACAACAATTTTTTCAATAGGTGTTTCAACAGAGAGTAAAAATGACTTTACAGCCAAAAACATAGTTATAACATAAACAAGGGAATTATAACAACAGACTAAAAACTTAGATTTTAGTAGTTAAATAACTTCATTGAATCCTATCCTGTAAAAGTGAATCCACCCAATACTTTTGTACTAAAAACTTAATAAGATTCTTCAGAAAAACATTGCACAACATAGGGATTTAACTGAAGTTTTCACTATAGTAGATAGAGGATGCATGCTACTGGAAAATAAATTACATCGTAACAAATATGAACATCATCATGAGTTTACAAACTCGAATAAAAAAAAAACAGTATAAAATACCCTGATAACACTCTAAAAAACTTTCTGTCTATTTTTCTCTATATATATGTGCATCTATAAAATCTGAATTACATGAATTTATATATACAAATACTTGGTCGGTTAAATTTCCCCTTCACTATACCTAAGTTGAATTTATCTTTTCCAAAACTTTAATATCTCATTGGCCCTTGAAATTCGATCAGCCAGAAATGAAACGGTATGGCAATGATGAGCATTAAATGAATAAGGCTGATAATAAATTTATGAGCAGTGGTATCTCTTCAAAATTCAATCGGCTGAGATAAGTCGTCTTTTTGGCGGTTAAATGATTAATTTCTGACATTCTCCTGCTTAATCATTTCACCCAAAACACAAAACTCTGCAGTATTAAATTTCACAAACCCCAATGTTCTTTCTATGTATTTTAAATAATTCGTTGGCTAAGGAATTTGTAAATATGTCTGCAAACTGATCTTCAGATTTGCAAAACTCTAAATAAATTTTATCACTATTTATCATCTCTTGAATAAAATGATATTTTGTATCAATATGCTTAGTTTTCTTGTGGAAAATATGATTGCGTGATAGAGAAATGGTTGATTTATTTTCACAGAAAATATGAGTTGGTTCTTGTTGTTCATGCAACAACTCATTCACAATCATTCTCATCCATATAGTCTAACATACAGTTGTTGTTGCTGCAACATAATCTACCTCAACATATGAGAAAGTCACAATGGGTTGCTTCTTTGAAGCCCAAGCTATAGCTCTTGATCCAAAGCTAAACACATATTTTGATGTGCTCTTCCTATCATCTACACTACCTGCAAAATCACTATCATTATATCCAATTAACTTAAAAATATGAATCTAATGTGTACATGACACCATAATTAGTTGTTTGAGAAACATATCTCAAGATCCTTTTTCCATATTGCCAACCAATGGGTGCTCTTCAAAGTCTCCATAAATCTAGAAATCAAACTTACAAAAAATATAATATCAGGTCTTGTTGATGTCAAATACATAATACTTCCAACCAGTCTTTTATTCAGAGTCAGATCATCACATGGACCCTCATCATTCTTACTGAGTTTTTTTCCAGTTGCAATTGGTGTTACAGTTGGTTTACAGTTCATGATCCTGAACCTTTTCAATGTGTCATTTTCTTACTTATTTTGAAAAATAAAAATACCATCTTCATATTGATTTACTTCAATGCCTAGAAAATACTTCATCATTCCTAAATCAGTCATTTCAAACTCAGTTTGCATGGCTCTCTTAAAAGCATCTACTAAAATATTTCCAGTGAAAATAAAATCATCAACATACAAGCATACTATCAAGAGTTTGCCTTCTTGATTTACCTTTGTATACAGAGTTGTCTCACTTGGAATCCGATTGAATCGTTCACTATTCAACTATTCATCAATTCTGCTATACCATACTATGGGTGCTTGTTTTAATCCAGGAAATTCTTTCTTTAACCTATAGACCTTACTTTCTTGTCCATCAATCTCATATCTTGGAGGTTGTTTCACATAAAACTCTTCTTCTAGAAAACCATTTAAAAATGTAGATTTTACATCCATCTGGTACATGCACCATTTATGATGAGAATCAATTGATAACACCATTCTTACAGTATCAATCCTAGCTACATGTGCAAAAGTTTCATTATAATCAATACCAGGTTGTTGATTGAACCTCTGAGCTTCAAGCCTTGCCTTGTGCTTCTCAACTTCACCTTCAACATTTAACTTAGTCTTGTAAATCCATTTAACACCAATACACTTTTTATATTCAGGTAAATATAAAAGTTCCCAAGTGTTATTCCTTTCTATGGAATCAATTTCTTCATTCATGGCTTCTACCCAAACTTAGTTTTTAACAACATCATCAAAATTTACAGGATCATATGAAATTAATGCAAAATTTGAAACTTGATCTACTTCATCATTTTGATCATACAATTCTCTAAATCTTCTAGTCTTCTGACCTCTAATTTTTTTTATTAATGAAGCTAAAGTAGGATTTGATTCATCACTTACCTTTGATCATGTTTGTTGTCCACCATGAAATAATGGTTCACCACGCTCATATGTTTTGGGTATTCTTAGTTGTGATGGGATGACTCCTGGTGATTGTATTACAAGAGTTCTTTTTCCAGGTGTATGTGACTGTGGAATCAACTGGCCACATTGTACAACCTACTCATCTTCATCATCATCATCATGAGATATTTCAGCTCCTCCTGAAACAATTTTGTCAATTCTACCATCCCAGGCCTCTTCTTCTTTGAACTCAACATCTCCGTTGATAACATAATTCTTGGTGATGGTATTATAGAGTCTATATTCCTTAGACTCCTCACTGTATCTGAAAAAGACACATTTCTCACTTATGTCATCCAAATTTCTCCTCATCTGTTCAGGTACATGTGCATAAACAACACACCTGAAAATCCTCAAATGAGATACGGTGTTATTCTTACTACTCCAAGCTTCCTGGGCAACTTGGTTCTTTACACTCTTAGTTGGAATTTTGTTCACAATATATACTAAACAAACAACTACATTTCCCTAATATTCGTTTGGAAGATTCTTCTCCTTTAACATACTTCGAACCATATTCATAATGGTTCGATTCTTCCTTTCAGCTACTCCATTACGTTATGGAGTATAACAAGTAGCAAATTGTCTCTTGATTCCATGATATTGAAAAACTCCATGAAATCAGTTAGCATATACTCACCTCCTCTGTCTGATCTCAATACTTTAATATATTTTCCACTCTCCTTTTCAACCATAACTTTAAACCTCTTAAATATATCAAAATATTTAGACTTCTACTTCAACAAATAAACCCAAGTTTTTCGACTGAAATGATCAATAAAAGTCATAAATAGACATTACCAATCAATGAATATGTTTTCATTGGTCCACATAAGTCTTTGTGAACAAGTTCCAATGGGCTTTCACCCTGTACGAAACTCTAGAAATAAATTTGTCCATGTGATGCTTTGCAAGTATACAACTCTCACACGAGCTTGTTGGTTGTTGAACAATGGGCAACCCCTTCACCATTTGATTCTTTTGCAACAAACCTACACCTCCAAAATGTAAATGGCCATATCTCAAATTCCATAACCATGACTCATACAAACCTTTAGCTTTATAATCATTCAAAGAGTTAGTCAAATCATTTCTCATAATAAGTGGAAACATTTTATTCTTTGTCATCTCTACTCTGGCAATCAAATTCTTACTTGGATACTTATCATAAATTGTACATACCTTGTTCTTGAAGAACACTCTGTACTTTTTCTCTATCAACTATCCAACACTTAACAGATTTCATTTCATACCAGGTACATAATAAGCATCGTCTATTTTTCTTCTTTCAAAATTATTAGCATAAACATGAATCACACCTTTACTATTAACTTTTACCTTACATTCATTACCCAAATTTACTTCAGACTAAATATTCATATCTAAACTAGAAAACAAGATTTTATTTCCAATCATGTGATTGCTACATCTATTGTCCAAAAACCAAATATCACTTGAACTTTCCTGGGTGACATTACAAGTCAAAAAATAGGTTTTTGATCATCCTCTGTCTCCTTTGTCATGTGTGCAAACTCCTTTCCAACATCTACTTGCTTCTTTCAACACTTTTTAGCATAATGTCCAAATTTATTACAATAATAACATTGTACCTTATATTTATCATACCTCTGATTTCTTTGCTGCCAAGATTTTTTTCTCTTCCCCATTGATCTAGGAGGATTCTGCTGCATTTTCTCCTTAGATTCTGAGTCATTTTTGTTTTCTCTCTGACCAGCAAATTGGCCTCCTCTTCCTTTGCTACTAGACCTTCCTCTGCCTCTGCCTCTAGTAACATGGAACTTGGATTTGAAGGAATTATCTAATGGATTATAATATCTAGACATCTTGGATTCATGAGAAATTAGAGAACCAGTTAATTCATCAATATACATAAGACTAATATCTTTAAATTCTTCTATGGGTACAACTATGGATTCAAACTTATTTGGAAAAGATATGAGAACTTTATCAATTACTCTCTTGTCTGAGAGGTCTTCACCATACTACCTTAGTTGATTCACAACATTCATTACTAGAGTCATGAAACTATCAAATGACTTGTTGTCCTTCATCTTCGGATTTTCAAAGTCCCTTCTCAAATTATGAGCCTTGACAGTCTTCACCTTGGATACACCTTGATAGCTAGTTTCAAGAGTGTCCCAAGATTTCTTTGAAGAAACTAAACTTGACACCTTCAAAAATGTGCTTTCAGTTAGGCCTTGATGAATAACACCGAGGGATTTGTTGTCTTTCTTTTTGTTCTCCTTTAACAAAATCTTCTCAGCATTTGTCAGAGCCATTTATGTTGCTTGGTCAACAGGCTATGGATATCCAATAGTAACAAACTCCCAAAGATCCTGAGAACGCAAAATTGTTCTCATTCTGATAAACCAAGAATCATAATTTCTTTCATTCAAAACATTAATATGTGGCTGAGCCAAATTATTGTTTGTA
>WSFP011472605.1:0-17486 GCA_009831015.1 Picea engelmannii
ATCAGTTCATGAATTCTTCCAAGGGTTACAAACAATGTTTACTACTAGAGGTTCATACCTCCATCATTCAGGTTCTTCTTCCTGAGTCATACCTTACTTGGGTATCCAAGGCATACCACTGCCTTTCAAAATTCATGCATAACACTAAGATAATAAAATATTTCAGAAGGGGTTCCTACCAAATCCCTTCATACCTTGTGCCACATAAGCATGGATATCTTTATACCGGTTCTTGGTTGCTAGCACTCTCTCTCTGATATTATCCCATCAGTGGTGCTCCATGGGGACTTTTAAAGTCCCTTCAATAATCGTTCCACAAGAACATTCTCATAGTAATCCTTTGATTGAGGTTGCTCATTATTGGCAATTGTCTTTATCGACAGTTCCAATCTTATTTCTTTCTACACATGACATGCACCATAAGCACATTAGTCATCATGTAAATTAAAATGAAATTACCATAGCATTAAATTAATAAAATATTTTCAGACATGTCTCAACATATATGTATGTACTTCATCACACTGTCCTTAATGTTTTCATGAGTGCAACACAACAGTTCTCAATCATTTTCACAGCATTACAGCCATCATTACTATGGTGTCAAAACATTTTCGTTCATTAATGTACTAGCTTTCTCATCCCATAGAAAAACATAATACATAGCAAGGAAAGAATTGAGGGCTCTCCCCTTCTTCAAATTCTTTCTACATCACCTGGGAGTTTTCATCCTAGTTGAGTTATCTCTAAGGTTTCACTGCCTTTTCTTAATCATGGCCTCAACCTAGATTAAGCAGTTAAACATACTCATTTATTCTTTTAATCATACTCAGGGGGTTTACTTGCCTCTTACCAACTATACTGGTTTCCGCAACTGCTTTTTTTCTGAGCAGCCTTGGTTAGGCCTCACCCTAACCCTTTCTAGGATACTGCAACATGCTTTAATAACAACTCTTTGCTCATAATGGATCATGAACATGTGCATCCTATACACTTCCATTCGGTTATCAGAATGGTCTATATTCGGTTGTTAGTCTTCTATTAATTACATGATTCTTTGAAAATGTAATCCAGGATTCTTATATATATGTGGATAGACCTTGCAACCCATTGTTCAACCTTCAACAATTATTAGGGTTGTGACTCTGTCCTTCTGACAAAGTCCTTACACAGTTCCTCCACTGGGAACTCCTTCAGCATGAAACTTCCTTGTTGCATATCCATCAATATCTGTGATGGCCTCAAGCTTGAATTAGCTTCAACTTGTTAATAAGGATTCTTTAAGGGACATACACATACCTTTCTAGTATGTATTCTAGATTATGCATCAACACATGTTCTAGGTTTTTGCTAACTTACATCCACGATGTACTTAGCTATACTCGTAATCGTAAGCCTATGTTCAGTTACCATAGGTATATTTTACAACCCACATGCATCTTTACTGTTAAGATCATTCAATTCAGATTCACTCACAATCCTTCTCATGTGATGCTCAAAGATGTAATCATTTGTCTCTTATTATGACACGAGAGAATATTTGCTCATTTACCCTTTCATCTAATTATATTGGTACTTCCTGAGGAAATGGAATACATTCCCCTTAGGCTATTATTTGGAACATAACTTTCATGACTCCCCAATTTAATGGAGTCAACTATGCTTCCATAGTATTCATTTCATCTTGACAAGAGAAATACTTTCTTTATATTTCACTCATCGGGGCAATCATATTGGGCCTCTAGTATAATTCTAGTCTTACATCATACATGTGCATTACTTGCACGTTTAATACCATTCATACCTTACCGGTATTAATATCAAGATTCCTATTATGAAGCTTCACACTGCATTCAACTCATGTGTATTCATCATACTAGCTCACGCCTTCTCCTCATGTGACCACCGACGGTGACCACGATCTGAACAAAAGGCGCTTCGCGTTTCGTGATTTTGGGATTCATGTTGAAAGGAAATATGGTTCCTCGATCCCTAAAATATGAAAACCTGAAAGACCAAATCTAAGGTTTTCTCATCTCTTTTATTCACATGAACCTTTGCTTGGAACCTGGGGTCAACTCCCAGACACACGTCGGGATCCCACATTTCGGCGAAAACGCGGACAATGCTCCACCGTTTCCCAAAACTTCTGATCCACGAGGGTCTAGCAACCTAGATCCCACTATCCAGATCTCTCTGGCAATTAAGGGTCCTGATCAAATCCCGGCTTTCCACCTTTCAGGATTTTGGCGAAGTCTTCACCCCTTAACTCCCAATTTCGAATCCTCGAAACGTGTATGCATCAGATCAATGATTCACCGCTTGTCTCGATCCAACGAATCAGGTTGGAAGTTGGGATTTCGTGACATGTGAGTCCTCAAAACCTTGCTCATTGACTTATAAACCTATGACTCCCGAAGATCCAATTACATCAAATCTACAGTTCAGGTCATCCGCTAACCAACGTCCTTGATTGAATTGGTGATTTACCTGACGCGACTTTGGAAAGTCTACTCTTCTATTTTTTTCCAAATAGACGAAACCTCTAAGCTTTAGATCAATGGCTCTCATTGATTCCAATCTAACGGATACTATTCCTCCTGAGCTTGTGAGTGATGAGAGGTTATCATCCTTATCTTTTCCATTGATCTACTAGATCTAACGGTTCAGGGAATTTCGGTATTCCTCCCTCTGATAATTCCACCGTCCGTTCATATTTTCAATAACTTCCAGCCATGAACTTGGAATCAACTCTTCTGGAATAATCCTCTGTGTTCAACCTCTGGAGTTTTCAAACTTTAACACACGCTTGTTTCTATATGCACTCCCTGTGCTCTATATGCACACTCGACATATGAAATTTCCCGCTATCTCTTCTGAGCTTTTAAGTTACTTACAGGACTAATCTCATAGTCATAACTCATACAAATGCTACCCTCTCTTTATGGGACCAACCAACAAGGGTCACTCTTGGGAATTAGCAACAGTCCCAAAGGACTCTTAATCTTGTTTAAATATATTATCCTTGTTGTTGATCCTAACCATTATAGGTCAGGTAATCTGACCCTACATATTTTCATCAGTCTTCTCAATCGCGAGGAGTTATATGCTTAGGGTTTAGTCTTTTAATAATGTGGTAATGTATAACTTTCTAAGGACCCTACCGTCCCTTACCAGATTTCCCAAATCATGAAGGAGTTCTTCATTTGGATCTTAATTCTTACCGAACCAACCATCTCAATTGCAAGAGACTCTACCTACTTTAGTAGGTAGCCAATGTCACACTATAACATAACAACTTAGTTCCTGTCCCTTTTCTGGCTCATGCAACTTCATAGCAAAATTTATTCCACCTCTATTATTCACACTCAGGTCTTATCAGTAATATTGATCAGTGCATTCCTACTCCTATAAGAGTAGTTACCATCTTAATAGAGGGGTTAAAGAAATTCCCAATTTACAGTTTCATTCTGTGGTCCTTCTTATTAAAGAGAAAATGCAGATAACAATATTTCCTTACATGGCTCGTACATGAGCCCAACCAGGCCAAATGTTGTAACCATACTCTGATACCAAGTTGTCACACACCCACTATGGGAACTAAGATTTTTCGCCTTTTTCTCCTCTTCTTCGAGGAACAGAATCCCTGAATTCCTATGGGGCCTGGTGCAGACCCTCCCTTCCTTTATCCTTCCCCATGTGATCATTGTCTATGATCACATGCCTTACCAGAGAGGTGCTTCCAGCTTTCTCGATTCATGGAATCGCAACACAAGTGCTCCCCTTCTCTCTATCTTTCGAAGTGCCGAAGGCCGAAAAGGATCTAACAGCTCATCAAATTTATCAATGACTCGGATTAAATCCTGGCGGGGTTTCGCATACTGGGATTTTGCAATATATGAAGATGAGGGGTTCATACCCTTTGGTTTTTTAGGTGTCAACATACCAAAATCCTTATATCCACCAAGCTCATTTCGGGGTTTCACAATTCGAGATTTCGCGATGTGCGAAGACAGGAAGTCTTGCACCCGGGTTTTCCCAGGAGATGAAACTCCTAATACTATATACATTGCTAAGCTCATTTCAGGGTTTCGTGAATTAGGATTTCACGTCTGGTGAATACAAGGAAACTTTCCCTTGGGTATCCCGGGCACCGAAACGCCGAAACACCAAACTCTAACCACGCTATACCATTTCGGGGTTTCTCATATTGGGATTTTGCAACTGGCGAATACAAGGAAACTGACCCTTGGGATTCTTGGGTGCCAAAATGCCAAAATATAAAAATCTATTTATGCTCTATCATTTCGGGTTTTTTCGTATCGGGATTTCGTAACTAGCGAATACAAGGAAACTGACCCTTGGGATTCCCAGGTGCCAAAATGATAAAATATAAAAATCTATTCGCACTCTATCATTTTGGGGTTTTATGGGTCAAGAGTTCATAACTCTTACCTCTTGTTTTCTCAGTAACCGAGTTACCGAAATATCCTCTCGAGGATTTCCCCAAAACCTCCACCACGTGCATCTTTCGGGACTTCGGGGTTCGGGATTTCGTGAATCCACCACGACCAAACTCTTGGTCCTTCAACCTCTCGGTATCTGAAACCCCAATGGGTTCATATCTCTGCCACGTGTCCTCTAAAATGGACAGTCCTAATCTTTTCGTTGCTTCACGTACCGAGAGTTTGAAACTCTTGACACCAAGACCACAGCCTCCTCTACATCCCAAACTCCAAATAGCCAAAATACCGAAATCCGATGGCTCCACTCCTGTATTAGAATTTTACGAACTAGGAGTTTGCAATGCAACGACTCCATGACTTTAGTCCTTCAACCTTCCAGTATCCGAAACCCCGATGGGTTCGAATATCTGCCATGTGTCCTCTGAAATGGACGGTCCTGATCTTTTCAGGACTTTGATTAGTCCTCACCTTTGCGTATGCGAGGATTAAACCTTGTGCAACCTCTTGGATCCAATGGCTATTGGCTATCCACACAATATTTGATGGTAGCTATATCTCCTCCCTGAGCTCATGCTTTCTTCCTTTTCCTTGGAAGATGTCAAAGTCTTAAAGGTCTCAGCCTTCAATCTTCTATTGCAAGCCAGATATTGGGTCTTTTCAGCACTTACGAAAAGTGTTGTCCCTCCTGATCTTTCTCATCTATGAAGTAATTAAGATCTTTGCGCTCTTTCTCCTAGGCTTGACTCTTAGAAGAGTCTTCCACACACCTCTTGTGCTCATTCATCAAGTCTAGGACTTGAGTGAGTCTCAGTCTCTACTTGCCTTGCAGGGATCCTATGCATAACTACACTACCTCTCCTGAACTTAACGGAAATCATCCTCCAAAGGACTCTAGATGACTAGGAAGGTTGGCATGTGTACATGAGACTATGCCTAAGGTCGACGAACTCACAGTTCGTGGCTCTAACTCAAGCTGCCATAGGACACAATAACTTACAAGTACCAATCATGTCCTATCCATATAATCTCTTACTGGCCTAATTTTACAGCCAAGAAGTAAGGAAAGAGACACAGTATATCCATTCAGAAATAAAGCAGAATTCCTGAAACATACAAAATATAACCAAATTCATGCCCAGTTACAGCTAAATTACACATAGTAAGAAAATGCTTATCTATTATAGGTTGCCGCCAACCAACTAAATGTGGGTGTTCATCCTTCCACCTGACCATAGGTTCAGAGGCATTTATTCTTAGCACTTTTGCCACCCCCGTGCCAAGCCATGATATCACTAGGGAATTCTCACAGTTCTCGAGGGTTCTGTCTCTCTATTTCAGCTTCTATTCGGGTCCTATTTTCTACAACTCAGAGCTTTCTCACTCGGTTGTGGCCTCAACGAGGTTTCTCAGATGCTATTCCACATCAAGCTTGTGATCTTCCATTTGTGATTTGTTGGAGAGCTCTGTGCATCTCCCTTGTGAGCTTCCACTCCCGCCTGGTGTCTCTCTTTCCCGTGTGTGTGTCCCTCTTACTTGGGAAGGTTTTTGCCGACCTATCCAGTTCCTTCTATCAAAAGGAAGCTCAATTCTGGAAGTCCTTGTGGTACTTCGAACTGACAACCCATGTTTCCATTCAGGGGAGGTGGTTAGTGATTCAACCACCGGTCCTTTCTTCATTGATTGATTTTCTTTCCTTAGGATTTGAAGGGGGCTTGTCATCCTTATCAAGGGAGATTTTTTGGGTTATTTGACATATGAACCCTCTTGTATAGTTTTCACATTCTTCCTCTAGTGATATCATGTCCAGTACTTTCAAGGCTTCACCCCCACAGTTAGTTATTGGCAACTCAAACAATAATACATTTACATTTTCCTCATGCATTAGCATGGTAATTCCTACTTTATGATTAATTACAAATTGGGGGAAACATGGTGTTACACTCAGTCTTCGATATCTGAAAATAGTTGGCAAGCCTCATCCTGTATAGGTTGGAGCCTCTGAGTCACTTCCATAACTCTTCTTTGAATGGTGTGGACCTGTTGTTGAGTAGTGCGTTTCTCTTGGGATCACTTCATCCTTTCGACAGCTGATAGGGGCTTCAACTGTGCCTGTATTGTTTCTGCTTGCTGCCTCACCTCGTGGAGCTGTGACTCCAGTGCCTTCAGTTCTAGATTCTCAGTGAGTCACTCATAAGTCAAGGAAATATGATCACTTAGTTTTTTACATTCCATGGAAAGGGCCTCTATTCTCTCAAATACACTTCAATAAGTTTCATCTCTTTGATCTCTCACTTCCTACAAAGTGTCGGGTACTATGCAGAGCTCTAAGTCTGCTATTCTTTGTTGTAGCTGGTGGATAGCTTCTGCGAGATGTTATAATTGATGTTCGACATGGTCTTATATCTTTGTCTCTAAAACTGTCACAGAGTGAAGTGCTCTATTGACCGCTTCTTTCACTTCGAGTTGCTCTACGAGCAACTGTTCTTTTTCCTGTTGAATTTGTGATTTCTCCTCTTCAAACTTTGTCTAGAGAGCAACCTTCTCCTCCTCTGCAATTCAAAATTTTTCTACGATTAATTATTGCACTTGCTTCAAGGCCTAGGTGGCTTTTTCTATTCTTTGTGTGCGCAACGAAGGTGAGATTTGGTCACATCAACTAGTCGGCGGAGTTGGGTTGGATCATCTCCCAACTCTGGTTCTCCTGATGGTAGGGGTACAATGGACATCGCGCAACTGGACTGAAGGGCCTACTATACCCCTTAGAGTTCAACTTTGATTCTATCATACATTTTTTCTTTCTTGGCTTCTTGTTTCTATAAAATTTCTTGCGAAGCATCATTCACAGCTATGATGATGAAGTCAAAATCATCGACAGTGTGCATGGTCTGCATTTTAGTCAAGGTGGCTCTGGATTTCTTTTGGGAAGAGGGTTTCATGGGAGAAACCTTCCTCTTATTCAAGGGATCTGCCTCATCTCTAGGTGATGTTACTTCTCCTTGCTTCTTCTCATATTCTTTTCCATTTATCTCTTCTACTTCGTCATCACCCCCTCAACCAGGTGATACTAAAGTAGTCTTTTCTGATGCACTGCTTAAGTCTTGGAATTCTCCAGTCTTCTTCCTTCTGCTGGGTCTGGGTGTGTCATGTTCTTTGTGAGCGGCCTTCGAGTTGTCAATTTCAGGGTTAGACATTTCTGTAGGATCAGCAGGGATAAGGAGTTATGTTGACTAGTCCTTAGTTATCTCCTCGAGGTCCTCTTCTGTGAGCTTGTAGTATGAATGAAGCTCCTCCTTATGCTCATCTTCTCATGTAGTGATATAGATGAAGTGTCGATGTGTGGAACTTCATGAGGGGTTGGAGCCAATGTAGGGTGTTCGAAGTCATGTGAGGTTCGACTTCGATAGCCCTCTTCAGCTGGAGATAATACGTATGAAAAACTGCATTTGACTGCCACTATTTTCCCATATCGCTCGAATACCAGAGTGTGATGAACTTTGCAGAAAGCATCTCGAATGTCTCAATGTCCGGGAAGGTCGCATCTTCCAGCATCTCCCAAGAAATAAACACTATGACGATTAGGAGCCAGTTGAAGTGGAACTCGTAGCCTTGATCCTGAGATTCACGATAGTCTAACTCTAGCTGATTAACTAGGTACTTCACCCATTTCATCTGTAGGGCTTCTACACATTTCTCTGTGAGGTCAACGAAAAACCCTATGACCTGCATGCGCCTGTTTTTCCTTACTATCTTTCCTATAATTAATTGGCATGCTAGGCGTACTGTGCCATTCTAGATGGAGGTTATCGTGTAGCCTCACGTCCCCTTCTCAACATCACCATAGGTATCCTTGATCTTTTGTGCTAGGGCGCAATCTGTGGCCTACCCTCGATAGAAGTCCTGTGGGTCGAGTCCTTGCATACTCAATCCGATGATCCTATGGATCAACGTTGGATCGACTATGACATGGCGGTCTGGCCATAAGTAGCCATTGTGGTAACATGAAAGTTGGAGCTTGAAACATAAGTTAACTTCCTGGTGCCTTCCAAAGTGTAGGATTTTCATTACATTCAATAGGGTGGACTGTGCAAGGTTCATCGTCCACAACTGGGGGATTATTTTTGAGTTCTTCCCCTTCATCCTGGTCAAGTATTTATATAGGGCGATCATACTATGGTTCTTACAATCTCCTAGGTTGAAGTTGTTGAACTTCAATGTTGCGATCTTGTCCTGCTGTGCTCTAACTACGCATATCCCCTTCGGGAGGTATGCGGTAACCATGGTGTACTCGAATTCTCTTAACACACTATCACGACTCACCATGCCGTCTAGAGGTGGGATGTAGTCAGGTAAGAGGGTTGGGATTAGCTTTGCATTTGCTAGGTCATCTTTGTGCTTGGTTCTCGTTTCTATGATGACTAGGGATGGCCTAGATCTACAAGCGGTTGACAAAAAGGCTTGCACTCCTCTCGTCAAGGATGCTTGAATACTTGCATAAATTACCTTCTGGGCCATGAGATCAATGAGAACTTATTCGACAATTTTCTCCATGATGTTGAGCTCATCCGACATACATGCTTAGATCGAATGGATGAATGAGTGTGCAAAACAATAGAATTAGTGTCGATCTTACTAATCACAACATGGTAGCAATGAGTTCTCTCTGATACAATTCACAAAAGTGTTCTCAGTGTAATAGTCAATGGAATAAGTAGACAACAACATAACAAATCTTTTCAACAGACAAGAGACCTTCATTAATGCAATTATGTCTATTACAGTGCGTTCCCAATGGTCTGATGGTGAGCCTTTTGACCATGAATGTCGTTCTACCCATTTGGGGCATCAGGATAATGGTTATAATGATCTCAACGGCTATATCGCTTCGCCATGGTGAAGTTCTATGTAGTGTTGTCTTGATATTCCGATGAAGTTCCAGTTTTGCAAATTTTCCTTCTGCGAAGTTCCTTCTGGAACCTTTTGTAACTTTTCGATCTTGGCTCTCTTATTACTAAGATTTCTAACCTTTTTCCCAGTGATCTTCGTCTCGTTATTCCTCTTTCCATTCTGATTTTTGTCTTCTTTTAGCATAGTAACTTCACGATGTTGATATTCTTTCCTAGGATTTAGGGGTAATACTTGTTCTCTATTTGGGGCAGGTGTCTCAGTCTCTTGTAATTCTTCTTGTGTTCTTCCAACTTTGACATCCACGGTTCTAAATAGATTCGATCTGTTCTCCTAATTTTCAATCAAGTGTGTGATCCTCCTAGTCATGAAATCTTTCAATTCTTTCTTCTTCTTCTCTAAGATTTATTCTTCTTTCCTTCTGGCATGATCCCTTCCAATCCAAGGTTTTCCTAGTAATATAGAAAGTGGGGCGTTATTCTCAATAAATTTAATAACCTCAAAACCTTCTTTTGTCAAAGTTCCATGAGCACTCATAGATATCTTAGTAAGTCTTCCACATAGGGTTATCATCTTTCCTCTAAATAATCTGATTCCTCCCAATGAAGGAATCATAGTAGGCTTTCCTAAAATTTCCCAAGTTCTTTCTGTCATGATATTCACCTATGTTTCCTCATCCAGAATACAATCAATGTCGAAGTCTCCTATTCTTACTTCTATTTTCTCTTTTTATTTTAAGATCCCTGATAGATTAATATCTCTGTGGTCATTCAGGGTTTCTTTCATCTGTAATAGTACAGTCTTTGATTCCTTCTGGGTTTCTTCCATGGTCTCAGATTCTTGGCTTTTCTCAGGGTCTACTTGTTCCATATTCATTCTTTCAAGCTTAGCAATCATTCTAGGGTGATCTAAAACTTCATGGTCCATATATTTACAACAAAGACAACTGGGTCTTCTACCAAAGAATTCCTTAGCAAGATGTCCCGGTCTTCTGCCACTGTAACAAAGATTTAATACTCTCTTTCTCTTAAATGATCCCCATCCTTCCCTATATTGTGCACGAGGATCATGGTAGCTAACCTGAAAAAAATTCTTTCTAGGATCTTGCATCCATTTATTAGTCCAAACATTCTTTCTATGCATAGGTATAACATATCTCTCACTATTCTTATCAAATCTACTCATATGAAGTCTTCTTTCTTCTAGTTGTGCCCTAGTTTTCAGGCTAGGAATTTTTTTATCAATCATACCTAGATCCATATTATTGAAACAAAAATTTCCACTTATCTTACTTTCGGCAGAGCACAAAGCTTCTAGATCTAAAACTCTTTACTATTCTTACCTCTATTAGAGCACAAAGCATTCAGATCTTACCTCTTTTCTTTAGATCTGTCTCCTTCCTTAGCACAGAGCTTTGCAAGTCAAGAAACAGATCTACGCACAGATATTTCTCAGTTTTAGGTTAGATCTTCACACAGAGATTCTTCTTCCTCAGTTCCCAACAATCACAGTTTTAGTTCATATCTTCGCACAAAGCTCCTTTTTCCTCAGTTCCCCAAAATCACAGTTTCAGGTCCCAACAACAGAACCATTTTTTGGCATAGGGGTAGACCCAGGGTTCAACTCTCAAGAGTGCACCAACAAAACCCCAAATACTGGCCCTTTCGACAACACCTGTGAACCAAATGAAGTCTCACATGAGGTACAGGCATGGGTGGTTGCAGGAATGAGATGTATCCAACCTTAGCTAGGACACAAATCTGTGATTACAACACCTTACAAAGAACTTAGCAATTACAGTTCGTTAATATTCATCTTTAGTTCACAGGGCAGCTAACCCTAATAGTAGATTAACGCAATATTCACATAGATCCAATAGATTCAATCACCAAGCATACAAATATAGATCAAATCTAGAATTCATTCACATTATTTATCACTAAACTATCATATTAGATTCATCTATCATCTAACATTGAACTAATCATTGAATCACATAAATAAAAGAACAACCAAAAGAAAAAAACATTCACAACACAGGATATATGTGGTTCACCCCCACCTTGGGGCTACGCCCACCAACTCTTCATATTCTTTATTAGCTTCTTTCAATATTCTTACATGCACAAAGCCTCAAAGTCCACTCCGCTGAGGACAAGAGATCTGTGCACCTCGCTAGATCATCCTTCCTTGAGTTATAACACAAAGCCTTCCACAATCTCTTACAATCACTTGCACTCAGCCTTGCAAGTCTCACACAATATGCACAGAGAACTTACAATTGTTACTTGCAATTAAAAATGAAACACACACATAACTCTCGTGTCCTAGCACTTAACATGGAACATTTGTATCACCTTCGATCACATAGATCGAACTACTTCCTACATCGCTTAGCCTTCTATTTATACATTACAAAATGGGCCTAAACATGGGTAAACTGATGGGCCGACATTCCCATACCCGTTATATAATACCAAATTCCAAAAATCCATAAAAAGGGGCTGATATCCCATGATATCCACTTCATCTTGTGCTCCGCCTTCGACAGCCTATCGAAGTCCCAAAAATAGCTCAAACATGACCAGGGATCCTCAAAACTTGGTCGAGGGCCAACACCCTTTTCCCACCCCTTTAACATATGAGGTATTAGAGAATGTAGGAGGCCAAGAAGCATACTAATTCACCGATGGATTGTCAGGATACCATCAGATTAATATAGACCCAAAAGATAGGTACAAGACCACTTTTTCCACAAAATGGGGATCCTACCAGTACACAGTCATGCATTTTGGACTGAAGAATGCACCAACAATATTCTCAAGAGTATTCATAGGTGCATTCAAAGAATTCATCATCAGTTTTTAGAAGTGTATCTGGATGATTGGACCGTATATAGTCTGTTAAAAGACCATGTTGAAGTGTTAAGGTTGATGTTGAAAAGATGTAGGCAATGTCAAATATCATTGAATATCAAGAAGTGCATTTTTGGGACACCGTTTGGAATACTATTGGGCCATATATGTTGGAGTTACTTCGCACACACCTAGGATTTATTTTTCCTAACGTTTTTCCTTGTTTATTAGTCATAATTCTCCATTATCCATTCTCCTATATTTTAGGGGAGAATATTCCACCTGGAGAATATTCTCTTTCAGTTGACACTTCATTTTGACTAGTTGAGTTGAGTTTAGATGTTGCATTGGTTTTGTCACCATGAAACATTGGGATCATCACCATGATAATTAGAGATTTCTTTGGTATCATCACCATACAGATGAATTACCCTTGATTCCTTGATTTAACTCCTCACTACTCCCTGTTCAGCCAGTTAATTGAAGACTAGTTGACTAGTTAACTCAACTAGGTGGCAGTTCACTCTCGTAATTGCCTGGGAGACTAGACTAGGTGGAAGTTCACTCCTGTAACTATTGGTGTGTGTCTATATCACTCTATACCACCACTATGGTTCATTGGTTCTCCTCCAGTGTGAATTCATTGAGTTATACAGAGTATATCATGTGTAAATTATTTATTATTCATAACGGTTAATGAGAATTCTTTCATTTGTTCTCTCCTTCTTATTCTTTCTTCTATTATCTCTGCAAATGTGTGTATAATTTTTTATATAGATATATTATGTGTAGGTTCAACACATTTACATAGTATCATATCCAATAGACTGCTAAGCAAAATCTACACCAAAATTTTTTGCAGGTATAAAAGATTGAAGACAGTGGAAAGATGGATTTCCAAAAAGAATTCATTCTTACACCTTACAACTCTTTTGCATGGAAGGAGAAAATATGCATACATCTCTGAACCAGAGGGTTGTATAGGTTAACCTTGAATACAGATATAGAACCAACATCATCCATATAAAAATCCAAGTATTTAAATCGCATGGATGAGGCACTTGGAACAATTTGCAGTCTTATTTATCCCGATCTCCTTTTTCATATATCTTCTTGTAATACTCCCAATGAAGACTGGACCACCTTGGAAGGGATATTTAGAAAATAGGATGAGATGAGGGGTCACATTATGGAGGGATCTTCTCACATTGGATCCAAAAAGCTTCGAAAATATCCAAGATTTCTTTACAAAATTCAAGGATTTACTGTCACAAATCAAAGCTTGCAGGGTTGATCAATCAAAGGAGGAGAAACAAATGGTTTTCACCATTCTCTCCAAGCTTGGTCCTGAATTCTCTATATTCATATCCACATTCCATTATGTCAGATTCACCTCAGGAGCCACTTGGCAGATGTCTTCTCTTGAGGAATTTATCGAATCCCCGACACAAGAGCAAACCAAGCTCATCAACATGGGCACAATCAAAGGCCCAAGGGCACATGCAATCACTGTGCATGATGGCAGCCAAAAATATCAGAAATATAAATATAAATATAAACAAAAATCTCATGCACATCCAAAGAAGGAAAGGTACACAAAACCCTTCACTGGTGGCTCTGGATCCAAAGGGGAAAAGGGAAGAAAAGGGGAGAAATTCATGTACTGTCACAAAGGATTCCATTCGGAATCCACATACATGAAAAAAAAAATAGTTTTGATGTCTCAAATACTTCAACAAAACAACCTTGGAGATCACATCCCCGAGGATTCCAAGAAGAAGAAGCCAAAAGATCTGAATTTGAAGAAAGACAATTCTAGCCATGCCTTGATTGCCATCAACTCCTCTCCCAATGCTTGGATCATTGATTCAGGAACATCACATCATATGGATGCGTCAAAATAAGTATATTATTCATTGGATGCATGCAAAGGTCCTCTTATTCTGATGGGGGACAAATCTTTTTTCGAATTCACCGACAAAGGAAGGATTGAACTCACCAACGAAAGCTTTGAGAACATGCTGCATGTTCCCAAACTTTCTTCCAACCTTCTCTCTGTGTATCAGATGACGAATTCCGACACCGAAAATAAATTCATATTCACACCCAATTCCATGGACATCTACGACATGTAAACCAACTCCAGGGTTGCTACCGGTGAGGAAAATCATCAGTCTAGATTGTATACATTTTCTGAATTCATTGAACTTGATTCTGCTTTACTACTTACTCATGCTGATGAAAGTAGTAGGATATGGAAAAAAAAACTTTGGACATTTGAATTTCAGATACATGAAACAAATTAGAAATAAAATATTGTTTGATGGTCTACCAGACATCCATTTCTCCAAGGGAGTATGTGAGGGATGTGTTCTCGGAAAACACCCTCAAGAGAAATTCAACAAAGGAAAGTCTCAATGAGCTTCTGCACCTTTAGATCTGATCCACAATGACCTTATGGATCCTTTTATGCATCCATACATCAGTAAAGCGAGGTTTGTTCTTATTTTTGTTGATGATTTCTCACGTTTTACATGGATCTACTTTCTCAAGAAAAAATCCGAGTTCTTTCAACACCTCAAAGATTTCAAAGCCTTGGTTGAGACACAATCCAAAAAGAAGATCAAAGTTATTCGAACCGATAATGGGGGAGAGTATGTAAATCATGAGATCCATAATCTTTGCGATGAGGTAGGGATTCAATTGCAGCACACAGTTCCCTATACTTCGTAGCAAAACAAAATTATTGAGTGGAAAAATAGATCTCTAAAGGAGATGGCATCTTGCATATTGCATGCAAAGTCACTACTACAAATACTATGGGATGAAGCACTTAATTGTGCAACATACATCCAAAAAATATCTCCCCACAGATCTTTTAAGGATAAGACCCCCTACGAGGCTTGGAGTGGCCTCAAACCAGAAGTGAAGCACTTTCGCATTTTTGGTTCACGTGCATGGGCCAGGATTCCCTCTAAAAAGAGGAAGGCACTTGATCCACAGAGAATTGAGTGCATTTTTGTTGGATACCTCGACAGTGTGAAGGGATATCGACTTATTGATCTTTCCTCAATTCAGTTCATCATTGAGCGTAGTGTCCAATTCGAGGAAAGTTTCTCACATGTACCTCAACAACCACATGCAGACACCTTTAGTCTTCCACCTGTCCGAGATGATGAGCATGCACATGATGAATCTTCTTCAGATGGGAGTTATGATTCAGAGGATTGAGATGATTAAGATTCAGAGTTAGTACATTCATATGCAGAGTTGAAGCATCCAGATGCAATTGCAGAGCTAGATCAAAGGTCCAAGTGGGTACATATTACTCTTGATGATGCAAGGGATCTCATTGGTGATCCAACTGATACTAGGAGGACTCGATCTGATTTTGAGGAGCCTCCTTTTGCACTCACTGCCACTGAACCATTTCCCTCCAGGAATATTTTCTTCGTTCAGTATTGAGATCCACAGTATTATGGCGAGGCTGTTGGAAATCCATTTTGGGAATCCACCATGCAGGAGGAGTACAAATCCTTCCTCGAGAACCATACTTGGGATCTGGTTCCCCTTCCTTCTAGGATGAAAATTTTCAGATGCAGATGGGTCTACAGGACCAATGCCACAGTGGATGGAAAAATTTGCAGATACAAAGCTAGGCTTGTCGCCAAAGGCTTTCAATAGGTTTATGGTATTGACTATGATGAGACCTTTTCTCTAGTAGCAAAGATGGATTCCATACGATTGACACTTTCCATTGTGGCAACCAAAGGATGGGAAGTACATCAGATAGACATGAAGAATTCATTTCTTCATGATGATCTCTTTGAGGAGATCTATATGGAGCAGCACTAGGGATTTATACAGGACTCATCTTTGGTCTCTCGACTGAAGAAGTCCCTTTATGGCCTCAAGAAGGATCCAAGGGCATGGTATGCCAAGACGGAATCCTACCTATTGTCACATAACTTTGTATGTTGTAAATAATACCCAAATGTCTACATGCTCAGGATGGTTGATTCACTTCTACTTTTAGTTCTGCATGTTGATTATTTTCTTATCAGTGGTTGCTCGACTTCAATGATTTCTGCAGTCAAGGGGATTCTGTTAAATTTGGCAGCATCGACAATCATTCTCCAATGAGAGGCCATATGGGCCACCCTGAGGCTAGCCAGGGAGATTTGGAGAATCAACTAGTCTTGCGAGGTATTGACAAAAGCCAGGGGGAATGAACAACCTCTGTGAGTAAAACCAAAAGTTAGTATGAACAAGATGCTATGTGAGTCTAATGAAAAAGTTAGGGGGAACGTACAACCTCTGTGAGCATAGACAGTCTAGTGCAAAAGTCAGGGGGAACGTACAACCTCTGTGAGCATAGAAAGACTAGTGCAAAAGTTAGGGGGAACATACAACCTCTATGAGCCTAGTCAAACCTTGTGAGCCATGAGAAAAAGTCAAGGTATCTAGAAAAATTTAGGTTGAATGTAAAATTCCTATGAGCTAGAAACAAATGTTATTCCTAATATTGCAAATGATGTAATTGTATTGATCTAGTGTGTTGGCACGTGTAAACATTATCCACCATGAAGAGAATTTTGAATTGCCTTGTCAAGAGTTGTAACTAAAGTCTTGAGTCTAGTTATATGTTAGAACTAAAGTGTAATGTTGAGTTACAACTAAACTCTTGAGTCTAGTTCTATTTTAGTAATGTTGAGTTGCAACTAATGTCTTGAGTCTAGTTCTATTTTAGAACTAAAGTGTAATGTTGAGTTGCAACTAAAGTCTTGAGTCTAGTTCTACTTTATAACTAAAGTGTAATGCTGAGTTGCAACTAAAGTCTTAAGTCTAGTTCTATGTTCGAACTAAAGCTTGTCAGTCTCAAGTCTAGTTCTAAGTTCGAACTAAAGTGTAATGCTGAGTTGTAACCAATCTCAAGTCTAGTTCTAAGTTTGAACTAAAGTGTAATGCTGAGTTGTAACCAAACTCAAGTCTAGTTCTAAGTTCGAACTAAAGTATGAAGCTGATTTATGACTAATGCATGCATTTAGGTTACTATTTTGAGCCTCTCCTCTACCCCTCTTCAGCCTATATAAGAAGAGGTTGAATCCTCTCTTCAACACAGTTTTTGCAAGACAGTTTTGTAACACAATTTTGAAATAGAGTTTTCATATGTAGGTTGAGGGTGATGTAATAGAGGAGCACATTAGTGATAAAGAGGCAGCATATCAAATGTGTATTTTATAAAGGTCTTGTAATTCTTTGT
>WSFP011472606.1:0-17485 GCA_009831015.1 Picea engelmannii
ATGTACTCACATATGTTTAAATGGTTAAACTTTAAAGAGTATTTGCAGGAGAAGGGATCTCTTGCCATAGATCCAAAAGGATCTCAAGATCCAACACATTCAGAGGAATGATGCAACCTAGGTGTGATTATTTTGATATGCATATATTTGTTATGACATTATTTTGATCAATGTTGCATGTTGTAGCTATGACCGTCATTCTAACCTTTGATCAAAATCTGAGTCAAGGTATTAGATGGATTAGAAGTTGAGATCATAGAACTTATCTTGTAACCCAACCTTCTGTCAAGATAGTGTATTGTCTTAGTACAGAAGACAGGTTGAAGAAAGCACTCGTCATCTTGAGTGAAGGAGACTCGGAATAAAAGCAAGCACTCATTCCTGAGGACAAGGCTCCAGGTTTGATTAATCAAGTTAATAAGGTACACATGACAAGTTGATGACTATAGTTGAGATAGCAGTCTTTGTAAAGTATCATACTTGATAGCATGTGATCATATAGAGGTAAATGCTTAACGTAATCGTTTGTCTGATACAACTAACACCTCCTCTAGGAAGAATCTCGTGTGTTAGTTCCAGGTTCCCATGGAGGAATGTTTGATCACAACACTATGAGAGTGTTGACCTCATTTTCGTATTGTATTCCTTACCTTTAATCTTTGCTTCAGACAAGTTACAAGTGATAGCTCTAAAGGAGCTACTGTGATGATTGTTCGTACTATTACCTTATATCATCAAAAGGATATTACTCTTGCTTGTTGTTTTGTTGACCTTGTTCCAGGTCACAGGTAATAACCTCAAGGAAGCAATAGTGAAGGTTGCAGAAGGCAATGTGCTAAAGGAGAAACCTTAAATGAAGCAATCAACATTGGAAGTGAAGAAAATGGCTTGTATAAACTAAAGGGTCACTCAGAGGCTTCCATGACCCATGCCATTGAAAACTCATGTGAACTTTGGCATAGAAGATTAGCTCACATCAACTACAAGGCACTACCATACATATGTAAAGCAGTCACAGGTTTACCAGAACTCAAGGTTGACCATGAAGGTGTATGCAATGGATGTGCACAAGGAAAGAACATCAAGAACCCTTTTTCGAAAAGAGATAGCAAATCAGAAGAATTCCTAGAGCTTATTCATTCAGATGTATGTGGCCCAATGCCATCGTCCTCCATTAATGGTGTTCAACAAGTTCAAGGAATTCAAAGCCTTGATAGAGAACCTTTCTGAAAGAAAGATTAAGATACTCAGTTCAGATAATGGAGGAGAATATACCTCAAAAGAGTTTGTGAACTTTTGCAAAGATGTTGGGATCAAGATGCACATCTCATAGGTTTGTAACCTGGAAAATGTCTCACATAGCTGCAATCATCAACATTTTCTACCGATGTTTTTTAATATCTTGTTTGATTAAGTGTTTTTTATACTATTTTTTTTTAAATCCTATATTTAGTTGTAAATGTTGAAGACAATAATTCAAAATACTCTTCTAATAAGAATACAAAATCCGATCAAGATGAAGATGGGGATTTTATGAATAATTATGATTCAAACTTGAATGCTCAAGTTAAGAGTCATGAAGAAAAATAAGAAGATAATTTTACATGTTTGAATTAATGTTCTTCAAATATTTAAAATTGTAACATTTTTTGATGTCTTTGAATCGAAAATGCATATCTATATTGTTCTATAGGACATGGTGATGCAAGCAAGAAGTCTATAGAAGTCGATAAAGATCAAAACAAAGTAATATATAGTTCCATGCAAGAACATGAAAATGAAAAATAATCCGATCAAGAATGGAATTCGGAGTAGGACACCTTAGCTCCAATGTAGTCGATCGCCAACATGTCCTTAACAAATCATTGATAGGTAAGAAACATAATGATTATTTGTATGTCTTCTGAAATTTGTAGAAAATGTATCATGTAATATATGACACATGCCCTTTATTTGTACAAGTTCACATAATAATGTGTTGTTGATAATAGAATCGAAAGATTTTTTATTTAGTCAGAAATCCTCCCAAAAGGGAAAATAAGTATCTAAAATGGATGACCACAATGATTTTAAATACAAGTCAGAATTGTATCCATCGTGACCACATGCATTATGTCTCTTGGAATTATGTGTTACCAAATTCTAAGTTGGAATTTGGTCAACCAAAAGTGGAAGTGGCAGGAGGGTTTTTTTAAGGAAATTACTTGGAGCAAAAAATAAAAACCTTGAAAAGAAAGTTAATTTTTTTTGGTTTGTTGATAAATGTACTAAAGATAATGAAGCTAAATACTTCAAAAATTTGAAAATATTGTGGGATGAATTTGGAGGTGAATTTTCTTAGAGGAACACAACAATGGTTGTTTGGAAGGTGATGAAGTACAAGGGAATCCATCTGAAAATTTCACCTAAGGAGAAGTCTCACAATATATTCTATAAAAAAGAGAATAATATAATACTTGGACTATGACAATGTTTCATTAAAACAAATTCAACAAATGATGTTAGAACCATTCCCATGGACTCTGGCAATGTCTCATTAAAATAAATTCATCATATAATGTGTTACCAAATTCCAAGTTGGAATATGGTCGACCAAAGTGGAAGCGATATGAGGGGTATTTTTAGGAAATTACTTGGAGAAAAATAATAAAATCTTAAAAAGAAAGTTATTTTTTTTTGGTTTGTTGATAAAAGTATTAAATATAATGAAGCTAAATGCTTCAAAAACTTGCAAACATTGTGGGATGAATTTGGAGATGAATTTTTTGAAAGGAACACAACAATGGTTGTTTCAGAAGGTGATGAAGTACAAGGGAATCCATATGAAAATTGCATTAAGGAGAAGCATCACAATATATTCTCTAAAACGGAGAATAATTTGATACTTGGACTCTGGCAGTGTCTCATTAAAATAAATTTGACATATTGTAAAGCCTTTTGTGACACCCACCAGGCACAGATGCTCCTTGGGCGAAATCGACAATGAGGTGGTCAAGAGAACATGAGGGGCACGTGGTCGGTTGGGAGAATGAAGTATTATAGGAAAGGGTGGGAGCACCTTGGGTGCAGAATGGTGACATGCAAACCAAAGGGGGCACGTGCCTCACTTGTCATGCGATGGAGGATGAGGACTTGGGGTTGTGGTTGGGCAAGGACAGGATGACTTAGCAGCATGCTCAAGGAGTGGACCCACCTACCCTTGGCAACAGGAGCACGTTGGCAAGGTTGGATGACCCCATCGTCACACCCATGAAGAGTCACATTGGATGGTACAAGGAAATGATCAAGGAAAGGGTGCACCAAAGAGGTTGGGGCACGTCGGTTCAAAAGGACGCAATGGTTCATGAGAGCACAGGTTCAATGGGCGTTTTGGTTCACAAAGGGGCATGTCGGTTCATTTGGGAGCACCAGTCCGTGAAGGGGTGCAACACCCCAAAGGACGTGACAGTTCGCGAAGGAGATGGTTGGAGTCCATATAAATAACATAAGGCACATCAGATAGAGGAAACACATCAAATCATCACAATTCGAGTTGGAAAGTGAGGTTTGTGGCTCAGGCAGAGGTGAGATGAAGATGAAGGTGAAGTGTGAAGGCTTGGCTTAGTCTCTTGTTCGAATCTCTTGGGTAGAATGCATGATAGAGAGGTACGAAGGTTAGGTAGGGCAGTGCGCATGAAAGGGAGAAGGCTGCAATATTCAAGCTCAGGTTGTGATAGGGAGCCTTGGTTGTATGAGCAAGTAGTGAAGTCGGGATGTGACTTAGCTGAATTCTTGTATATCTATGTATTGATTTGCAAGCTCCTCTTTGTAAAGAATTATAACAAAATTTGTATATAAAGACTTATATGGGTGTTAGGAACATCTTGTGTTGCCCAACCATACTTGTGTCTCTTGTGTATGAATGGTTTCACGTTCTTGGTGTTATCCCCCATTCCTAGGGACAACTGAGGAGATGATGTCTTGAGGCCTCAGGTTGTAGACTTGGAGAACTGAGAGATAGATGAGGATGCAAGGGCCCATATCGTACCACTCATCACCATCCTATCGATGGCAGAAACATCCACCACACTCGGCTTGGCCCACAAAGGAAAGAAGTTCTTGCTTCATCAGGTAAAAAGTCTAGTATCATGGTAAGTGTCATTTTAATATTTGAAGCATGAGTTTCAAATGATCCTTTCTTTATTTTGAAAACATTTTCTTGGAAATTATGCTTGTTTCCCTATTTCACCTTGGTGAGTGTCATGGTTTCCTAGTAAATGACCACCCTTAAGGAAAGTATTGTTATTGGGGGGTCTCCTTGAAGGGCCACCATACCATTCACTCTCATATTTTCCACCTTCCATCACTTATCCCCCTCCATATCCCTACCTTTTAGATTTTGGGGCTTATTGACCCAATACGGGCATGTACCTCATTTCATGGGAAGAAAGGGCAATTAGGCTAGGAGGTTCTCTATCAAAATCATCATGCAATAAAAGCTCGCCCTGGGATCCCGAGAACAATGAAACGCTTATAAAAAAAGTAAGGGAACCATTAAATAAATAATTAATTAATTACTAAAACATTCCAAGGTAGAGCATTTGTGCGCTATGCATTTCCTTTTTAATGCCCTTTATTGTCTTCAACTTGGAAAGGCATGTGAACCAAGGTAGAGCGTATGTGGGCTATGCATTTCCTTTTTAGTGCCCCTTATTGTCTTCAACTTGGTGACACATGCAAAGTAAATGGCTAATAAAGGGCTTGGAAAAATATTCCTTAAAAACAAAAAGAGAAAAAGGACGTGGCTAGCCCTCAACAAAGGTACCCATAAAATGAGACAATACAATCCCTTGTATGTCATGAAACCCCATACCTAGAAGTCTAACCCCATCCACCTCACATTCACTGCATGACCTAGAAAGGTTTCTCCTTGGGAACATCCCCTACTTGAGGAATTGGTTCACCCAATAAGGCATTATGACACCCCTCCCATATCTAAATTTGGCATGTTGTATAAGGTCTTTGAGAATTTGTTTTTTTTTTTAAGGGGGGATTTGATGCACATGTTTGGGTGGTTATTTTATTAGATGTGGCTTACATGGCATGATATTTTGACTTGTGGACCCTTAGAGGGCATACTTGTTTGTTTTTGCAGGACCTTGACAGGTGAAAGTTTGATCGTGAAGGCACAAGGTCACTTGGACCTTCATTTGGGGCATGAATCCCATTGGTTGGATGATGTGCCCCCTTCTCTTATGACACATGAGGAAAATATAGATGATGAGTGTTGCCTTTAGAGGCATGAGAAGACACCTTAAAGAAGGAAATTGACCCCCCTTTGCTCAATGTTTGACGTTGGAGGCTCAAAACGACATTTCCTAGAGTGTGGCGTCATACTTGGAGGGCTAGGGTTTGGTGTTGTTGGACGATTTGATAATGACTTGGCACATATAGATGATGGAAGACCAATGAACATGAAGATATGGCCTTTGGAGGCCCAACGTCTCCCTCAAGAACCTCAATGTCTTTCTCATTTGGCCAAAAAGTTTCTCCTAGTGGCCCCACGCCATCCTTTAGGACATGACATCACCCCTAAAAGGGGATTTTGTTTTCTAAAATTTTATTTTAATTTGTAGATAGAAAAAAAAAGGAGGTCGGCCTTCCTAAATTAATGTTGAAATTTTGAATTGTGGACAAAGGGTTTTAGGTAACCTCATATAAATAGAGGTCGCCCCTTTGTCACTTGTATATAACTCAATGGAGAATTACATAAGTGTTGGCTGAAATTTTCGCCCTACTTGGGAAAATTGTATATCTCTCTCGCTTATGCTTTGTGGATGATACTACTTGTCTCTTGGAGGAATAATCTAGGTGTTATCTCTTGGATGTTTTTTTCTTTCTCCTGTGATGGAATATTATTGATAAAGAAGGGTTTTACTTGTTATCTATTGGAATTGGTAAGGAATTTTCTGCATGTTGTTATTTCTTTTTGTTTGATGGTTGTTCTTTTCTAAACCCTTGTAGGAGTATAAGGGAATACACCCTCCACCAAGATCTATAACTTTTTCATTGAATAAGTTATTGCTAAGCTTGCTAGGAGGAGTAAAAAGGCTTACACCCTCCTAGATATACCTTGCTAGATTTGCTTTCTCTAGGGAGTAAAAAGGATTACACCCCTAGAGAAGTAAAAAATCTATCTCTTACACAAGAGAATCCATCACCCAATTTATAAGGAACTAATCTACTTGCATTGGAGATACAAAATCATTGCATTGGTACACGTGAAAAGTTGATATTTTGCAATTGTCTAATTTGGAAGTTAGTATTCATGCTTAAGGATTTATTGTGCCCTTGAGGAATCTTAATTGGCCAAATAATTCTCCTTGCTGTTATAAATCAATGCTACAGCTATTATTTCTGCAGCAAGCTCGTCTAAATCTCTTCATTTACTCACTATTCTACCACTAAAATGTACTTGTAAGCCTTGGTGATTATTCTACTAATTATTGGCTAATTAGTGGGTGGTTTACTTGTGTGTTTCTATGGTTAGAATTTGTTGTTGTAGCAATTGATTTATACATCCATTTAGCTGTTATAATACTTGTTGATAACATCATACAAAAACCCTCTAACATAATCAAAATCTTGCTCTAATCATTGGAAGTTTCTTTCCTATTGTTAGCTTTATGTCCAAGTATCTTGTAGATGATTTTGATTGATAATTTGTTGTTTTCATTACTTGTTCGTTGCTGATATATATATTCCAACACTGTTGTAATTTTGGGACAACAAGGTTTATTGTTGTTCCTCATTGTTTAAAGGCTTGGTTTATCATAATTTGTCTTGTTTCGGGCAAGGAGAACGTTGTTTTGCAAGTGCATGACCTTTGGCAACCATTTAACCTTTCTCAAGACTCTTTCTCAAGACTTTATCCACTTCCAATCTTGACCTATAGGGGACTCTCTCATCATCATCTCATTTTCCATCTCATTCCCCCTAAGGTCACCAGGATTCCCCCTTGTGGTGATTTATGTTAGGATATTTAGACACTTAGGAGTTAGTTAAGATATACTTAGGATAATGTGTCATTAGGTAAAAGTGTGTTTCTTTAGTATGCATTAGTATGCATTTGTAGTTAGGAAATCCGACGGTCATAATATGTTCTCGACATAGAGTGATTTGACGGTTCATATTCTCCTCGATATTAACGGCCATTGATATGTGGCTTAACACTCGATTGGTCCATGATCTCTATTTAAAGAGCATGGAGGGTCATTTTTCGATGATAGATTGTGAGAAACTCTCTTGTAAAATATCTATGTAATCTTTTTCTTTTGCATTAATAAACTGCTCCAAGTGGTCGTGTTGGTTGGGGCCGTGGATGTTTCCCTGTAGGGGTTTTACCACATCAAAAGATCAGTGTGTTGATCTTTGATCTGGTTGTGTGAGTGGTTACTGAAGGTGTTTGACCTCTTTTGGAATACTTGTTTTGTTGAACAATTTATCATCACTAAAGTTTGGGGAGTGTTTATCTAAGGTGATAGTGGGTAGGCACTCCCATAGTTGTCACACTTCCTGTTGAATTTTTGGGTAGCATCGGAAGATATTCTTAATGTATTTGTATTGTATTTGACCAAGGCAAAACCCTAAAAGAACAATATTATATTTTATTTGTAAATTTGTCCCTATTGTGCCTTTGTAAAAGTCAATTGTAAAATATAAAGTGTCATATTTGTAAAGTCGACCTTGACTTAATTAGAGGGTGGTTCAACTTGTATTTATAAGAGGTTGAGTGCCTCATTTGAAGAACACAACAAACAATTAGATCTCTCAAGAGAAAAAGTGTGCAAGTCTTAGGAGGATATGAAACTACAGAGTAGGGTTGTTTCGCAGAGGGTTTTGGTTATCTTTTGGAGGTCTATCTTGGTCTAGTGATGCACTACCCTGTTCTAGTTAAGGTTTCTGGTTTATCTTCTACTTATCTTATGTTTCGTGAGATCTCTCCAGGAAAAAGACATTGTACTTGTTGACGAATCTATATTAAAGAAGATTTGCTGGGTTTTTTTCCCCAAGAGGATTTTCCATGATAAATTTTGTGTATATTGTGTATTTCTTTCTTTCACTGATCTTTATGCATGCAGTTATTGTTCTAATTGTTAAAAATTAAAGAATATTTAATACACTTAACTACTTAAAAGAAAATTCAACATGGTATCAAAGAAGGCTTGAAAGAAGCCATTTTCACGGTCTAGAGGAACTCGTTCGAAAAGATAAATTCATAGGAATACTCTCCTAACCCTAGCGCATCTTTTCCTTGGACAAGTTTTGCAGTTTTAGCAATTTTTGAAAATTAGGGTTTCTGCATAAAACCCTAAGTGATGACATCATCCATTTTTTGAAGGACGTTGGTCAATATAAATCCATCAAGGAGTTTTCTTAAGGAGGGCGCATCTTTCCCTTGGATCAGATTTCCAAAATTATCAAGTTGAAAAATTAGGGTTTCCTCATGAAACCCTAGGTCAAGGCATCTAGGTAGCTACAGACTGAAGTTGGAGCAGATCACCTTGGAATAGCACACTCTTTGATAAGATCATAAACCTTCTTTGAAAAGTTTTTATTGTCGTATTTTCATCCCCATGAAAGATGACTTCCAACACTAAGCTTGAGGAGAAGCTTGAGGGTGTTGATAACTTTCGAGCATGGAAGTATAAAGTGATGCTCATTCTAGAAGAGAATGATCTAGAAGGTTTCGTCAAAGAAGAAGTTCCAAAACCAGAGGGAGATAAGGCCAAGGAAAAACACAAGAAGAACATGGTTAAGGAAAATAGGATCATTGCAGATTCTATCAAGGATCACTTGATCCCTCATGACTCTGTTGACGCCCAAAAGCGCAACATAAAATTCCTTCCTACAAATGGGTTGCAATGCATTATTACTTATATATATTTTAAATAATACTAAATAGGTGGGACCCCTTTAGAAAAATAATGAAGAAAAACACTCCTCTTATTGTGCTCATGATTATCTTACGAAAAAGATTCTACGGTTTGAGAATAGAGAGGGAGATCCTAACATGTTTCTATGTGCAATTAATGGATGTTGAGTGTGCTAGCAATTTCATTTTAAAATGGAGAAAATGTTTATTTTATTAAACATATTAGTTTACTCTTGCTACACTTAGATTTTGATATATTGCTCCAAATATAAGTCACATGCAACTCATGGTATATTTGCATACATGGGAAAATGACTATTATGTTGATTGGTAATCCTCTGCTAGCAATGTATGTGGGACATGTTATTTTGGTGTTAAGTATTAAATGGGAATATAATATTTGAAATAATTCAAGAGGGAGGCTCCATTTGATTTCGAATATGGAAATGATATGTTTTGTTGGATATACGATGGTTGATATTATATGTTTGGAATAAGGATTTTGGAGGTTGGGTGCGCTCCATATTTGGCTGTGGTTGATGGCATTTAATGTGAAAAGAGGGGAAGTGATGTGAATTTACTGCACGTCATTCTTACCCTACCTCGAAGCCACCACCTTCACTATTCTCCTCGCGCTTGTTTTGGTTTCTTTGGTTAGTAACACCTCCATTGTGATCGACCTTGGCGGAAAATAATTGTGCTCTATTAATTGTTTTAGCATTCTTCTTACATGTATGGTATTTTACCTCTTCATTCATGAATTGTTAGCTCTGCTCCATATAAAATCGTTTTGTTGGCTCTTAGAGTTTTCATGCAGAATGTGTGTGTTTTCCAAAGTTTACAGTGGATTGTTTGTGGGCATTCTGGCCATGTAAGATACATTTCGATTTGGATTTCTTCCTGTTGGCATTTAAGAGTTTCAACTGAAATTATTATTCGACATTCTATTCTATTTGAAGTATATGGTCGTATGGTGCATATAGCAAATATGGTATTATTGAGGTATGGTTGTTGGAAAATATTTGTGGGTGAATGTGTTTAGTTTCGCTCATTTTGTATGACTAATTTTGAAGGTTTCCTCCATAAAAGAAAAAAAACAATCGGTTTTTGGGATTATTGTATTGTACCCTTACTACGTATCCATATTTTTGAAGTTTTGCAGCCCTTTCGTATTATCCTTACCATTGTTTTAAAATTTATGAATCCTTGTGTATTGTCTTGCGGTCACTTTGTGAAGTTTGTGAATAAGTTTTTTTTATGGGAAGGAAATGTTTTGTCTTTGCTTGCAGCCATTCCTCGAGACCTATGCATATTTGTCTGCACTAGGCCTTTCTTTTCCCATCCAACATATGACCAAGTAAATAAATGCAAATATAATCTTGAATTTTTGCTTATGGTCTCAACCGAACAGTGGGAAGATTGATTAGACTCGCAAAACCGTGGCTCGCTTGTTGTTTACCTATGTGGGAATTTTATAGACTTGAAGTTGATGTGGGTTTGATGCTCACCAGGTTCGCACTGGGGTTTCAAACCCTATTTGTTTTTGCAGCTGTTATTTGGGGTTGTAATGTAAATTATATGTGATGCATAGTTGAAACGTTTTACGATTGTTTTCCTGTCAGCCTCTCATGTTGACTTGAGGCATTATGCTTATGCTTATGACTGATTCAAATTATTTTATCAACAATCTCATGAAAAACTCTTTACCATTTTAAATGATATCTATAGTTAAAAAATAAAAGAGTACGAAACTTGAAAGTTTGATAATTTTGTAATTTTCCTTGATATTGGTATTGGAGAGTTTAAAGAAAATGTTTCCATATCGTGGATATTGTATGTTAAAGAGAAATGTTGTATTCAATAACAAAATGTTGTGGATATTGTGTATTGAATTTTAAAAAGAATGTTATGGCACAAACATAATTTGATAGGAGTTTTGGAAATAAATAGGCATGGTAAACAATGGATATTCAAATAACTTTGTGGATATTTAAATGATTTTTGTTGAATAATGGCAATGTTGATTTGAAAGTCAATAAATGTCATTTCTTGTAACAGAAAAGTAATCGATGTTATTCCCTTCATTGTCTCATTTTTTGCTCATTATATGCCCACCACTTTCCCAGTAACATTTAATTCATCCCTTGTTCTGTTATCTTGGATTTCATTTTCAAAGAAAAAGGATTAAAAAGGATTGGATGATGATTTCAGCTGAAAATTTTGATGTGGAGACATTGTTTTTATAAAGAAAAGGATTTGCATTTTGCTTGAACAATATTCATTTGTTAGTTCCCATCCATGCTACCATTTTTCATTAATTACAAGGCCCCCCATATTCCCAATGACCCTACCATTCCATGTTCAATTGCAATTGATTATTGAATTCGATATTTGGTGGGTTGTGTCAATGGATGGATTGATATGCTTATGTTGTGAATGATAGAGCCAACATCTTGATTTTATTTAGGTAGAGTATTAGTGAATGGATTGTTAAAAGTTTTCATATTCTGATTGGAGTATTTCTTCAAGATGAGTTTCTTTAACAGGGGTAGCAATGACAGAGGTGCAAACATAGGTAGAGGAAATAATTGGCAAAGAGGCCATAGAAGGCCACAATTTTCAACACATTTTGACGTTGATCTACAAGAACTAAATCATCGTTTCCAAGCTGGGTTTTTTAATCTAGTTGGCCAAGAAATTCTTCAACCTAGACCTGCGAGGCCTCCTTTCCATCCATACAAAAATTTATTTGGTATCTGTGTCCCCCTTCATGTTTCTATGCAGCCAGAACCACCTGCCAATGATGGATGGAAACAAATTGTCCATCAACCTGTTTCACATCATAATGGTTGGCCTACAATATCATTTCCATTGCCCCCTCCTCCACCGCCATTCAACCCAAATGCCCAAGTTGATCATGTTGTCTCACCAGTACAGTCCTCTCATGCAAGAAAGAGATTAAAAGATGTCATTCTCGAGCTAGAATTAGATAAAGGAAAATAAGTGGCTAATACCTCCAAGTCTTCCAAAGACTCCTCTGAATCAATGTCCTCTCATCTCCACCTCAAAGATAGTTGTTTCCATGTCATCAGTGAAATCCACCCACAAGGTTCAAATCAATTGAAGGATGTTGCACAAGACAAATCTGAAAAAAGGATCAAAAGAAGGCAGTAGTGAAAAGAGGCAAAAAGCCTCTCATGACAAATATGGGTTTTAAGGATTTGTAATGTTATTTTATTTTGAGGACAATTTTTATTGGTATGATGACATAATTTTTTGGACAACAAACACACATTTAGACATAATGTTTTGGACAACATGGATATGATTCTATTTTTGTCTATAGTCATGTTTTATTTTGATACTAAAATATTTGACTATTTCTTTGAGGATGGGAGTTACAAGGTGAATATTTGAGTTGATTTTTGGGGTGTTATATTTCATATTTTGATGATAATTAAATAAATGAAAATTGGAGTGACAAGGGGTCCCACCTATTTAGTTATTATTTAAATAGACCATTATTTATGTATTATTATTTATTTGTCTCAACTAATTAGTTAAGATAATTAATCTTAACAAAAGAAAGGTAGTTGAACTACCATAACTTGTTGGGAAATAATAAAAGTTCAATCAATTGGAGAGACAAATAAGAGAGAGAATAGAAGGGGAACTTCTGATATAAGGCATGCTCTGTACTTGTGAGATACTTGCTTCTTCATTCATTCTGATTTTACTAGAAAACTAAACTATCTTGATGACAACGGGGTCTTATTGAAGGCAATATGATTCAAAACTGAATCATATCTTTCAGCATCTTGTTTCTAAAGGTGTATGATCTATCTTTGGCAGTCTGCATGTTCTTGTTTGTTTATGAATTAGATTTCATGACTGATAAAGAATATTTTTCACAGTCAAGTGAAAACATTTCTATGGCAAGTTGATCCAGATCTTTAGCTTCAGTTTTCTTTTGTTGTCAGAGTCTTTTGTATGGTGCTCATTGGAGACTTCTAAATTTGAATTTTCTCCCCACCCTCGCAAGGGTTTGTAAAGATAATTCTTCTTTGTATCTCATAATGAAGTTAATATCAAAATTAATTTTATAATTTTAATCTCACACGTGTATCTTAATGATATTTTTCATATTTTTCTTTTATCTGTATCTCTTATCCATGTACACACTTATGTATATTTTCACTTTCTTTATTTTGCACAGTTACATATAATATATAAAATCATCCTTGGCCCCTCGTACATATTACCTCTGGATTGAGTGATTGTTTTGAATTTAAGGCTATAAACTTTGGGTAACATTCCCAACTATCTTTCCTTAGCCTAGAAAGATATGAAAATGTTTGAGTAAGGTTCTTTGTACCTTTTCCTCAACATTTATATGGAGACCATACTAGGGAGATCTTTCCATATCTTTCTGGCTGATTGTATCACAGTTGTATTTTATTTTCCTCTTTTGTCCAATTACTCTTTGACTGATTTTTCCATGACAGTACCTGTTGTGAGACAACCTAATATTGGAAACATTCTTGATGACCAGACCAACATTACCCTGACTTTATTTAACACTATTTTAGAAATTGTTAGTACTCATGTTGAACTTGAACACTCTTGGGAAGCAATTGAAAGGGACATAAATATTCATGAACGTTGGGAAGCCAGGCAAAGGCAACCCAAAAATAAACAGTAACCTTTCATCTTAGTTGTTTAATCTTTTATTTCATATCCTTTAGTTCTTGTATTTCTCGAAGAATAAGAGGATTGTCCCCTGAAGTTACCCCTATTTCTGAAATAGGAAGGATAAAAATTGTCTTATCAACACAACAATGTGCGCTTAGGTGAAACCTATTTGATTCTTATAGTTCATCTTCATCACCCATACCTATCACCTTCAATATGACATCTTCAGGTAGTGGTAGTGGAACCAGAGGTTCCTCCTCCTCACAACCCTCTACTTCATTTGTGATTTGTAGTATCTATAGTCATCAAGTCCCTATTCAATCTACTACCAATCCTGCTAAGATCATTAATAAATATGGACTTTTTCAATTTGAGGAAGATGCTACAACCACCCCTTGGCATGTGTCTTCTCCTTTGAATCTTGCACCAACCACCCAACCATTACCAAAATTCAAAGATCATTTACCTAGGTTCTCAGGAAATGGTACCGTTACCACAAATAAACACCTGGTAGAATTTTCTAATTCTTGTCATAACATAAGGGATAATGATAACGACACTTGCATGTGTTTATTTGTCAATTCTCTTGAAGGGAAAGTTGCAACAAATTTTTTTTACCTCCCGCCCAAAATCCTTTCAACTTGGGAAGAACTAGTTTATTGGTTCAGATTCACTTATGGACATCCCAAGAGTCCACCTAATCAATTAAGGGAATACAACAACATTTCATATAAGGTCAATGGTGAAACCATTAAGTATTTTAACCTTTGTTTCACCAAACTATATAATAAAATCCCCAAACTAATATGTCATCAAAATCAAGTTGTTTTCATGCATTATTATAATGCTTTACCTTATCCTTATCATCATAGACTTGAAGAAAAGGATATCGACAATCTTGGTTCCACCCTTCAGGCTTGTCTAGAATATGAAGAGAAACTTGAAAGAATAGTGTTTCCTAAGGGAGACTTGGTGAAGAAAACATACATGTCTTCCATTCTATAGCTCATGCAAGATATGAATAATAGGATGATAGCCTACAAACGAAAATGAATTTCTTCTTCCTATTATCTTGTGGATTCTTCTTCTTCCCTAACATCTTTTAGAAATACTAATGAAAGTATTTTTCAGCCAAAGGCCATAACGACTTACACTTGGCGTAACTTCTATGAAGAAAATCATGATGATAATACCTACGAAGTTAAAAGAAATGCTAGAGATAATATCTTTGACAAAAGGCCTGATACCACAATCGTCGTGTTAGATTGGGTTGAACCATAGGATGTTATGGTAGTCAATACCAGGAATAAATCTTACACCACCAAGAGAAAATTTGATCTTCCCCACACTTATTCTTCCCCAAGCTCATCCTCTCAAGGTGATGCTACACAAACCATCAGAACTTCAAGTAATCAAGGAGTATCTTCTCCTCTTCCCTCTTCTAAATACAATATCCTTAACCAATTGGATAATATCAAAGTTGATGCTACCCTTTTGGAAATGGTTGTCATGCTAGAACAACAGAAACATCTTAAGGACTTTATGGAAGGTAAGATTCCTACCATAACCAATTTATTTGAATATTCAAAGGAATAATATTCAATTGTAAATAGGATAGGTGTAAATAATTTTAGGAACCCTGTAAAAAAAAACCCTTTCTATGTCTCGGTAAAAATCATGGATAAAATAGCTCATTTTTTCCTAATTGATGGCGGTTCTGGTCCAAGTGTGATGTCTAAAATTATCATGGAAGAGATTGGATTATCTTGTACCAATGAAAATTCTAGAAGCATGCTCTCTTATAATAATCTGCAACAATCAACTATAGGTGAAATCAAGGATGTAACCTTAGTTTTGTGTACGCATCCCAAGATAAGGACAACTCTCAATATCCAAGTAATTGATATGTCGTTGAGTAACTACTCAATTATTTTGGGAAGGGAATGGCAAGCCTTAACTGGTGGATACCTTTCACTCGATGGTAGAAATTTATCTATCCCTTGAAATGGAAAGAACAATATAGTTCTTAGGGAAGGAAGAATTTCACCTTATATAGAGAGTGTTCCCCAACCCAATGTAAATTATCTCATATAATATTTGGAGGTGTACTCTATCTTTGTTGATGAAGGTGACACTATACTTGAACCAATTGATTTTGATGATGGCATGTGGAAAATGCATTTTGATGGCTCATGTTCAAATGAAGGTAATGGAGTTAAAATCATTCTATATTATCCTATAGGAAAAAATCGCAATTTCTCTTATAGGTTGGAATTTTCTTGTACACACAATGTTGTTGAGTTTGAGGCCTTATTGTTGGGAATTTAAAATGCATATAACCTTGGTTGTGGCCACCTTACAGTCTTTGGTAATTCTGAACTTGTTGTGAATCTTGTAAAGAAGATTTGTGTACCAAACAATAAGTTACTTAAAAATTATACCCAAGTTGTTTGGATGTTGATTTCAAATCTGTTATCATTTAACATCACTCATGTTAAGAGGGAACTTAATTCAATGGCTGATAGATTAGTTTTTTTTGTAGCTTCTCCTACTCGACATCTTTTACCTCAAATACCTGATTGTACGTTCTAATCTCTATATCGTCCTCACCTTCACGACAACGTAGAATCATGGAAGGTTTTCCCAAGTGACGAAGGAATTTGCGCTTTCATACAAAATGAACCTTTCAAGCCCAAAGAAATCATCTCTGTTGAGGATGACAAATTTCCTAAAGGCTTGACTCCTCTCAAAAGTTCATTTTTGTCAAGAGATGTAGGCAACAAAGAAACACATAAGGAAGATGATTCAAAAAGGAAAGTTAGTGATACCATTTCCTCGAATACTGGGACATTTGAATCTCCAAAGATCATTAAATTAGGTGCCCAATGTTATAATGAAGAGAAAGTGAAATTCATGGAATTACTTTGTGAGATTCAAGATGTTTTTTCCTGGTCATATGAGGATCTTTGTGGTTTTTATCATACTCTCATACAACATTCCATTCCTATCAAGGAAGGGTAAAAACCAGTTAGGAAAATGAAAAGACCTATTAATCCTTTGTTTGAAGCCACCATTAGGAAAGAATTGGAAAAATGATTGAAATCTCATATAATATTTCCAGTTAAGTATTATGAATGGCTTTCAAATTTGGTCTCTATTCGGAAAACTACCGATCATATCATATTATGTGTTGATTTCCATGCATTAAATAGGGCAAGTGTCAAAGACCATTTTCCGCTTCTTAATATGGAGATGATTTTACAATAGGTTGCAGGGTCTCAAATGATGTCCTTACTTGACGGTTTTTCTAGATATAATCAAATCAAGGTAGAAAGGACCGATATATATAAATCCACATTTATCACACATTGGGGCACATTTGCATATGAACGTATGTCGTTTGGCTTATCTAATGCAGGTGTCACATTTCAAATATATATGCAGATAGCTAGCTATGCAGATATCTTTTGACGATCTAATTGGTAAGATTATCCAAGTTTATCTTGATGATTTGACTGTTTATTCTAAAAATCGGTTGGATCATTTTGGTCATCTTATTTCTCATGCGCTGTAGAAAATTTGGTGTTTCTTTAAATCCTTCCAAATATATTTTCGGTGTCACAAAGGGTAAGCTTCTCGGTCACATTGATTCTTATTCAAGGATAAGTATAGATCCTGAGAGGATTACTTCCATTCTAAACCTCTCTACCTCCACCTCCAAGAAATAAGTTCAAGCTTTCATGGGCATTATTAATTTTGTTCGTAGATTTGTTCCTAATTTTGTTGTCATGGTTAAACCAATCCATAATATTTTGAAGCAAGATCGTTCTTTTTCTTGGACAGATGATGTCGAGAATCCTTTCCTTAGGATTAAGAAGG
>WSFP011472609.1:0-17485 GCA_009831015.1 Picea engelmannii
ATCTACTCTTGGTATTGTTACTATGCCAAAATCTCTCTTCTCCCACTCTTTGCTCTCTCTCTCTCTTGCTCTTGTTCTTCTCTCAAGCTTGTGGCAAGTATTTGCCCAAGCTTGCTATTGAATAAAGGAAATCTTTGGAGGACATATGGTGTTGGGAGTCTTCTTGGTGCCATACTTTTCATGAGGTGATCTTGTTCTTTTGCATCTTTCTTTCACATGCTTAGCTTTGAAGATCTATGGTAGGAATATTGAGCAAAGTATTTTGCTTGTTTAGGTTTATGATAGTATTATCATAGATCTAGTGAGTTTCTTGGTAGTTATTTCAAAGTATTTTGATTTAATATCTAGATCTACTCACTTCCTATTGCTTCTTGTAGCTTAGCATTGAAGATTGGCAAGGTTGCCTAGGGTTTTAATAAAATATTTCAGATCTGGAAATCTCCATTTTTACCCACATTCACCCTCTAAAATTTATGTTTCTAATTGTTGTTCATTTCCATAATATTTTGGTATTCTAACATGCTTAGATAGGTTATTTATATGCTTATAACTTGTTGAAATTTACACAGAAAATTTATGGTTTTTACAACAGAAATTTTCACAAGTTTTTGTCACTTTTGCAGCATTTCCAGCAAGCTTTTGCTTCCTGATTTTTTGCAGGTTGGTGACATTTGGGAGGGATTACAATCCATTTGGGGTATCTACAAGTCAAATATCAGCCTCCCAAAATTGGGTAACAAATACCCTCTTCTTCTTTTCTCATTCTTACATAGTAAGCAAGCCTAAAGAGCTTGCACTTCTTTCTTTGTAATTAATTTCTGCACTTTTCTTTTTTCAAGTTGCCTACACCTTGGAGTGAGCTTGGCTAAGCCAACTCCCAAAATCGTAAGGTTAGGTTATCATATGGTTATTGTTCTTTCATGTGTTTGATGTTTAAAAATTATCTAGATCTAGAAATAAACAACCTAATGTTAATTTTGGCCCATGGAGGCATAACAAATTTACTTTGTTTGCTCTTTCATTTCAATGCAAGTTATTTCCATTCAAGTGTTTTTCTTTCAAATCAATAATCTTTGAAGTACTTCTTATATCTTGCAATTCACTCTTTTCTAAGAATTGTATAATCTTCTAATTTACTTTCAAGTTTTTACTTTCTTGCAATTTTAAGTTCAAGTACTTTACTTTTCAAGTCTTAATCTTTCAAATACTTTCCTTTTACAGTGCAAGTACACTTTCTTTCAAGCAATACATTGTAATCGCTTTCAATTGATCTAACTCAACTTAATTCACTTAAGCTCAAATTACTTTTAAAACCTAAAATTTATCTAGCTTAATAGGTCACCATCCATTGTTTCAACTTTGCCAACAAAAAAGGAACCTAAGAAATAAGCAGGGGGTGTTAGATCAGGGACGGTCTCACGGCACTAGGTGCCCCCCTTGTGGAGTACTTTTGTTCCCGGATTGACCTGTGGAGCTAGGGTGTGACCTTGTTTGCCTCACTTATTGAGCACCCCGCAGTCCTTTTGGTATAAGCGGGGAGAGTTCTTGGGTTGTCACTTAGTCTAGGATTCACACTTCATCTTAATAAATTAAGCAATCCTAATCTAATCCACTTTGACCTTGGGCAATCTACTTTGGTATCTTTATGGTTTATGCTTAAGTTACATTGCAAGCACTTTACTTTTACATCTACATGCAAGTTTTACTTAAAGCATCTTGTGGGTTTGACTAAGTGAACTAAAGTTGTGCATTAGCCCTTGGAGGCCTCATTTCAAAACTTTCATTTTGAGTTTAAGTTGTGTTGTGGTTTAATTGGTCTCCTCACTTGAAGTTGCGCATCCTTTGGAGGCATCTTCATTGTTTGGAACTTGTGGTTGTGTATGTCAATGAAACATCCCCTTTGAGTTGCGCATCCTTTGGAGGCACTCTTTGTTTGGGATTGTTGGCTTGATGTGTTGTGTTGTACTTTCCTTTGAGCACCTTTCTTTACCTACACATTAAAGTTCACTTCAAGTTAGTTGCAAGTTAATTACTTTGTGGTATTGCCTTGTATATCTTTTGTATCTTTGTTGTATCTCTTAGTTATTCTTTAGATTCTTTAACTTTGTAGATAATTGTTTACCTCATTCTTTTGTATCTAGTCCTAATTGTGGATCTTGTAAAGTTTCTTTTGTAATCTAATTGTAATCTTTTGTAAAGAATAATCCATTTAACTTAGTTGACCCCATTACCCAACCTTAGGCACTAGTCTTAGTTGACTTAGGGAAAGGTTTGTTTTTGCATTGAAATCTTGCATTTGCATTGTTGACTCTCATATAGGCTAGATCCTCCTAGACCTTTAACCAATTAAAATTAACTCCTAGACATAATCTTTTAACTCACATAGTAACTAGGGTCTACCCCCCTTGGCTTCCCTAGGAGTAAGCCTAGACAAAAGAATTTCAAGTCGAGGTGACAATGGGCTTGAACTTAGACATTTTGTCTCTGAGGACACACGAAGTGGACTGAGACTTAGTCCACGTTTGCAAGTGTGTATAAGGACGGCAACAATATTCAACACCAAGTATATCCTGTAGAGATGATGAAGTCCTTGTAGACTCCGAAGAAATCAAGACTCGGAATGAGCCTAATCTCAGAGAGGATCAGATGGGAAAAGGAGACACTTTTTCAAGACTAGCAGACAGATGCAATAAGTTGAGAAGACTAGATCGTAGCTTCAGAGACCTCTAGGAGACATGAAATCTCCTGGGAAGATTCCCTTGTTTCAGTGTCAGAGAAGGAAGCCAGTCAGAAGGACTGGATATGGATTTTTCGTGAGACTAGAAGGGAAGTCAGTGTTGACTTCCAAAATTGATCTAACATATCAAGCATGTTGCAAATGTACAAAGCCTGATGTGTGTCTAAAGGGTTCTCCCAACAACAGGGAGAAGACTATGACGAGACACTTACTCCAGAAATCGAAGAAATAGTTATAGTATTCATAAATATAACCAAAACAACCATGATTCAAATGCAGTATGAGACTGAGGGGGAGCAATCCCCATATTTGAGAATTGAGTTATCTCCAGTACTAGTTGGTGTAGTAGATGTGTCAGGTCATGGAGACATGACTACAATAACAGATAGAGTTACCTCCATGAAAGAAGAAGAGCTACCTTCAGTATCAATTATTGAGCCACTCTCAGTTTCAGATGAATTCGTTGCCATGATAGAATAGAGGAACTACCCTCAGAGTTCAAGAGCCACAGTGAGAATGGAGCAAGCATTCTCAGCTTCAGAGCAGTTGTACGTGTAGAATCTCAGTTCCAGAGGAATAGTTGTAGAGAGAGTAGAGGACATACTCTCAGGTAGTGAGACAAATAGTGCTTTGCAGAAAGCACATAGAACTAGCACATGATTGTGCATATTAAGTTGGAGTTGAAGCAAGTATACCAGGATGGTACACTGTGATGTGAAAATTTTGATTTGAAGATTGAAGATAGAAAGACTCATGTCTGCAGGTTGAAGGAAGTTGTGTACGTATTGAAGCTAGCTCCTAGAGCTTGGTATGGCGGAATTGACAGTTTCTTGACGGGCTTGGGCTTTACCAAGAGTAAAGTTGATTTTAACCTTTACTTCAAGGTTATGAATGATGAGCCAGTGATATTGCTACTGTATGTGGATGACTTATTCTTAACAGAAGAAGAAAAGCTCATCACAGATTGTAAGAAGAAGCTCGCTACAGAGTTTGAGATGAAAGACCTAGGCTTGATGCATTATTTCTTAGGTCTTGAAGTTTGGCAGAGTCTAGAGAAGATCTTCCTTAACCAAGGGAAGTATGTAGTTGAAATATTGAAGAAGTTTGATATGTTGGAATGTAAAGCCATGAATACACCCATGGAAATAAATTTGAATCCCCTAGTTGATACTTCATAAAGAATTGGGTGATGCTACTCTGTACAGACAGATTATTGGTTCATTGATGTATCTGACGAATACCAGGCCCGATATATGCTTTGTTGTGAACACCTTGAGTCAGTATCTGGTATAACCCAGACCTGTTCACCTTGCAGTTGCAAAGCATGTGATGAGATACCTTAAGGGAATGTTGGACTTTGGTCTCTGTTATATTGGAGATCATGACTTCAGACTGGTTGGTTATACTGATTCAGATTGGGTTGGAAGTGTTTCTGATAGAAAGAGCACTTTAGGATGTTGTTTCAGTCTGGGGTCAGCCATGACTTCATGGCAAAGTAGGAAACAATCCAGTATTGCTCTCAGTACGGTAGAAGCGAAGTACATTGCAACATGCTCCACCGGTTGTGAAGCCATATGGCTTCGGAAGTTGTTGACAGGTCTATTTGACCTAGAGATGGAAGCTACCATGATTCTATGTGATAACCAGAGTTGCATAAAGATGACGAAGAACCCAGGGTTCCATGATAAGTCGAAGCACATAGAAAGATAGTATCACTATATTCATGATATGCTGCAGAGGGGAGTTGTAAAGCTCCAATATGTTGGCACAAATGAGTAGGCTGCAAATGTGTTGACCAAGCCTCTGTCTTGAGTAAAGTTGAATAATTTCAAGACAAGCTTGGTATAGTCTGAAAGGACCTCCCTCGAACAGGGGAGTGATGCTGATGATACTATGGTATCCTGACCAACAGCGGGTAGCTCAATTAGGATTTTATATCCTAGGGGTTTGATCATCCCTAGAAAGATCTCGAAGGTACGGTAAGGACGGTCTGTCAGAGTACCTGTGCATGTATATGCCAGCTATGGTCAGTAGTTGTAGCTCCATTAGGATTTTATAATCCTCGAGAATCTTTATGATTCCTGGGTAGATCTCGAAGGTCCAATAAGAACGGTTTGTCAAAGTACCACGTGGTAATTTCATTAGGATTTTATATCCTAGGGAATCTTATGATTCCTGGAAAGATCCCTAGGGACTGTCAGAGTACCACAAAATGTTGTTACACCTGCCTCATTATGTTGCTATATGATGTTGATGATGTTGTTCCAGCCTAGTGTTGTTGATGATGTTGTTTCAGCCTTGTGTTGTTTATGATGTTGTTTCATCCTCGTGTTGTTGATGATGTTGTTATCTCAGCTTCGTGTTGATGATGTTGTTGACTCAGCTTCATGCTGATGATGTTGTTGTATCAGCCTCATGCTGATAATGTTGTTCTATCAGCTTCATGATGATGATGTTGTTTCAGCCTCATGATGTTGTTGATTCTGGTGTACCAGCCTCAGGGTGGTGATGTTGTTGATGTTGTTGTTATACTAATTGATGTTCATGTTCCAGCTTCATGCTATTGATGGCGATTCTACTCCAGCTCCATGATGTGAGAGATAATGATGATGCTACTCTAGCTCCATGCTGTGAGAGATGATGATGATGCTACTGCAGCTCCTTGCTGTGAGAAATGATGATGATGTTATTCCAGCTCCATGTTGTGAATAATTATGATGATACTATTCAAGCTCCATGCTGTGAACAATGATGTTATTGATGATGAGAAAAACTTTCAATGATTTATAGATGTGAAAGTCATTGTTCCAGATGTTGATGATGTTGCTGCCCTCTCTCTCTCCTGATGATGTTGTATTGTAGAATACCCTTCTTGTTAAGGGGGAGTGTTGAAATATTGTAACTGCGAAGAATATTCTACTTATAATTGAGTTATTATTATATATATCAATCCCCTTTTGTGGATTGATCATGTCGAGACTTATGTATGACAAAATCCCCTTTTGTGGATTGGTCAAGCCCTAATTAAATGATGCTAATTGAGAAATTGGCCCCTCGGGCTAATTAAAGTGGTTTTAGCCACTAACTGAAGAAGTCGGCCCAGCTTGCTGAAGAGACACAACCCTAGCGCCTATCATCTAGTATAAATAAGAGAGGATGATGCCTCATTCTCTCACTCACTCAAGTCACACATCTAGTGTGCAAGTTTTGGAGACAGCTCCAGTTGCCAGAAGAAGGAGAGAGAAGCGCATGCTCAGTCTTGGTTATTCTTGGTGGTCTTGTATTTTATCTTGGCATTGTATTGGCAATCTATATTAAAGAATTTTTTTTTGGGTTTTCTCCCCCACGACGGTTTCCCAAGATAAAATGATGTGTACCTTGTCATTGTGTTTCTCTCAGTGATCCTGCTTATGTTGGATTTTCAATGAGCTATGGCTCATGTATTCTCTTTAAATTTTATGTTTAACTATTACTTGAGCCATAACTACTGCAGCAAACCAAGATCACAAGAAGAATAACCATGCACAAGAACACAAGAAGTATCCTGGGAAACCCTTCTCAACAAGGGAAGAAAACCCAACCAATCCTTTGCTATATTCCTCAAGAGAAATACCTCCCACACCATCACCAAACCTAGCACACAAGAGGGTGTTGTAATTTTCAAAATTTCATGCCACAACTTTTGAAATGATGACTCAATGTTAAGTGTGTTTCCTCAATGGGAATTCACCTTTATTTATATAAGACTTGTCACATCAAATGATGTGTCTATTGGCACAATAGGGTCGACCTCAATAACTCAAAATATAATTAATAATTACCATATTAATTATCTTTTACAATAATTATCTTTTATATTAATTATCTTTTACATTAAGGTGGGGCCGACCTGTACCCTTTACATTACAAATAGGGTTACAGCCACAGGTAAGTCTGACTCTTGAACAATATAGCAAGGGATCTCATACACCCACTAGTGCTCAGCCACTAGGGGCACATCCACAGGGATGTCCACATCTATATCTCACTACGTCTCACAAGAGAACCACACTCACTAGTGCTCATCCACTAGGATCACGTTCACCTGTGCTCATCCACAGGCACATCCAACTCAGCAGATCTTCTTTCCCATTGCATTACACAGGAGAGTCATCTAGGGTTCATCATCTCAACTCTCTGCTCAAAGGAGGATAATACATTGTTTCATCTCTGTCTCAGAACAATGCACCCAGCTCATGGGAATTCACACGTTCCCCTGTGCTCAGCCACAGACATGTCCAACTCAGCAGATCTTCTTTCTCACTGCGTTACACAAGAGAATCATCTGGAGTTCTTCTCAACTCTCTGTAAGGAGGAGGCTAGCACAACGTTCCAGTTCTGTCTCAGATAGAAACCACACACCCAACTTAGGGGCTCCCTCTCAGGTCTGTGTCCTGGAGGATGTCTCACGTAGTTGTAATCATCAACAGCTTATGCTATTATTGTCTAGTAAATTGAAAAGAACTTAATAGCAGCTCTAAATTTAACAATTTCAACAATCAAAGCCATGGAAAGGTGCATCTATAGAAGAGAGGTGAGAGAGCCAATGCATTGCAGTAGAAAAAGAAGGCATCGATGAACTTCTATTAGACACAAGTCGACATTGGGCAGTGAGAAAAAGGGTAAGCCGATCAATAAACATAAGTAATTATTTTGGCACAATTAATATTCATATCTTTCCTAAAGTCGACATATGTAGGGTGAAGTGACTTGTATGTTCATGCCTTGGCTTGCTAATGTATGGTTATGTCTATTCTTCTTAGTGTTTAATGAAATAAGATGGATTTTTTAAAACCGTAATTTGATAATTATTTGACTATATGTGTTGAAGCACCATTGCATAACGCAAATGGAAAAGACAATAATAGTTAGTAGCATAATAAAATGAATATTGTAAATCTACAAAGAATCTTGATTTTCATGGGACCAATTTCATTAACCCTTCACAGAGGGATAATTCCATCATAAATAGTTTCAGAAAGTCATAATATGATATCATCAACTTCACCCTATTTCTAAAGATACCCTTTGCATTGTTTTGAGAATATCTTAATGCCTTATTACTTTTCAGTAAAAGAAAGCTAAGATCCTAGGTGAATTCTGCAAACATATATTATATAAACTAACAATTGAACCCTTAACAGGCCAAAACAAAAATCATAGATAAGAGTTTTTGAATCTTACTGATCCTGATTGAGTATCATAAAACCGATACAAAAGCCTAAGTATAGTAGATTTTCCTGCAAATATCCATCATTCACCACTACAAATAAGAAAATAATAGTGAAACAAAATTTAATAATGAAATTGACCATCCAACATAAAAGCTATATTATTAGTAATAAGAAATATCATTTGCAAACTCAAATTTCCATATAGTGGTTTTAATAACTCAGGAAAAAGAGATCCCTCAATTTAAAATGAACTGCCTTAGATTATTGAAAAACAATGACTTATTTTCTTAAATTATTTGTTTGACATAGTTGGGAAATATCTAATCAAAGGCTGCAATTAATATATTATACATGCCCAAAGGACCATAATAGAGAAATGTTGCAAACGCCTAAGAAAACATATTGCTAATTCTTGCAATCACCATGTTAATTGCATTTAATGGTTAAATATGGTTTATGTTGCCGCCTTTATACACACCTGGGTAACGTGAAAGAAATCTTCAATACACTTGGTGTGTCCTTGGGGGCAAGTTAGAGTTAAGGTGTTGTCACCTAATCCTCAACTCCTCCGTCTAGGCCAACTCCTAGCGAAGCCAAGGCGGGTAGTCCCTAAAGAAAATAATCTAAGGCTAAAAACTAAATCTAAGCAATTAGTGTTCTAGGAGTTTATTGCAGAAGACAACATGTAAAGTAAATCTATTCTAACAGCATATATCAATCAACCACCACAATATACATAAAGAAGTACTTGCATGAAAAGGATACTTAAGATAACAAAATGCAAGTAAATAAGGAAATACTTCAAGATTAAAAATAAATGCTTGTGAAATAAAAGTACATGAAGAAAATGGATTTGTAAAGTGTGTAATGAGACCAGTACCTTAAAAGTATTGTGGGTAGTTGTTGATCGCGTGTTTTATTAGATTGTCTTTTGAAAGTAAATTAATGAGATTGTGAAAAGTAAAGCAAGCTAAACTAAATTTGGCCTCTATAGAGGTTATCCCCTTAGCTCAAAGATTTGTTGAGAACTTGTCGAAACCCAATGGCTTCACCAACAAGCCCACTAGAGGTGTCGGAGGTCCAACACTGAGGGGAACAAGCCCGAGCTATTCAGTGAAACTTTGCACACTCCCCTAGGCGGTTCTTTAAACCAAGAAATAGTCCTCTTTTCAGATTGTCATATTATTACTACTCCACACTGACTAGCCCAGCATGTATGGAAGAGTCAAGAACAACACTAGGAGCTGAGGGGAAATGTTTATTTTAAACAATAAAATAAAATGTTGAAAGGGAAATGTTTTTCTAATTATTAGGTCTTCACTAACCAGCCTCTTATGAGGAGCTGAGGAGACGGTTTATTTGCCAACTTTGAAATTGCATAAATGAAAGCTAAACTAGCAATTATTGTTCTACTTTGCAAAAGGGAAACTAATCTAAGATTGTGATTTGTTTTAGCTTATACTTATTATGTGAGATTTTTTAAATTTTCAAGCAAAAGAAAGAGAACTAGAATGACAAATGCTCCAAACCACAACACCAACCCCCCTAGGGGGAAACACAAAGTGAGGCCTCCCTTGGCTCACTTATTTTATTATCTCGGTTACAATGATCTCTTGAACAGACTTGGGATCTCTTTAAAGGAGATGTGGATCCTTATAAAATGGATCAAACAATGAAATTTTAGATTTTTACAATATTTCACAAAGGTACAAGGTAGCTTTGGGGGTCTTGGAAGCTCCTAATCTTCAAGATTTGAGCACCATTTCCCCTTGTCTTTTCACTAAACCTGCAAAAACAACAAGTTAACTAGGGCAAAAGATGCCCAAAACGCTATTGGAAGACCCTGCAAAATATGTTAGTCAATGTACAAAAATTATAGAAAAAATGGCTAAGTAAAACTACAAAAAACTAACAATTAGAGCTAAATAAAACAAGAAAGGAAAGGCCTTTTCTCTATGATATTACTTGCTGTCCCAAGACAATAATTAATATTACAAAGATGCCTAGATAAGACTTCTAAACTCTTTACAAAATGAAACTATCTTTAGCTTTTAAATATTTCTTTTAAAATGAAACTGAGATAGATTGCAAGCTAGATTTATGAATTAAGCTTTGTGATCTAATCTACTTGCTCTTATCATGCAAAAGAAAAAAGAAACTTTAAGATTTTAATTTAAAATAGAAAACTTTACTTTGCATGAATTGAAAGTAACCCAATTTGATAAATTTAGAAATCGAGAAGGAGAAGAAGAAAAGTGCTTTGAAACCCTTGGAAAATTGGGCAAAATGGAGTCTTGTTGATGGATCCACAAGAGGAGCTATGTCTCCTTGAAATCTTGAAGGGTGAGGTAAGTGCAACCGATGCCTATCCTCCTCTTCAAGTGTGATGATCTGCAAAAGACTTAGAGATTCCCTATCAAAAGCTTGTTAAATGTATGATGCTCCTTACAAAGAAACTTTAAAATAGCATGATCATTAACCGAAATGAACATGCAAACTAAAGCTATCAATTGCAAATGAGCATTAAGATTATTAAACAACCAAGTTTTTCTAATCTTACCCAATTAGGAGATAGCTCCTCTTAGAAGGCATATAATAACAATTATAAGCAAAAAATACACATAAGTAAATTATACCTCACAATTAAGCATTAGACATAGAAGCTCCACACATAAAAGTACACATCAATGTAGCCTCCAAAGCCTTTCTTTATTGCAATCAAAACTAGAATGATACAATAACAACAATACAATGGCACGATTCCCAAGCTCTAACTAACTTAGACAAGAGAGGTCGCCCTTTCTTTATAGCTTCTTGGGTGACAATCCCAAGGCAAAATCGTGTGACACATGTGGGGGGCGTGTTGACCACCTATTTCGACTAGGTGTCAACGTCATGTATCGTGAATATATGTACCTTATGGTACAACAAGTTTGAAGACCTTTGGCTCACAAGAGCAATTCTACCCCAGAATTTCTCTCTCCATGGAATGTCCGCTCCCCTGCGTGGGATATTTTTGTAAATGTAACTTGTTAGCATGGGTCAAATCTTGTAATTTAGTTGCCTAAGACTTTATCATTAGGGAAGTCTTTTCATCGAGTGTTTTTTTCCTTGGGTAATTAATTTTGCTTTTCCAGCGATTTTAATTACTCGAGTTTTTCACTCAAATTTCCTCCAAAGTAGTGAAAGGCATTCTAATGATCGAGCCCAATAGGTATATAAGGGTTGAAAGTGTTGTATATGACCATGCTAGACATCTCCTAGAGTCTTGCGAAATTCCGTTGAGTTTTGATAGGATTTTTTAATAATTAAAATTTCCGTAAACTGGGAATATTTAATTATTTTTTATGTAAAATGTAAAAATTTGGTCCTTGGGGATTTTGCTAGGGATAGATCTATAGTAGTATTGTTGTAGATCTATGTGAGTTGTTCTTCTTTGAGTTTTCAAAGTAGTTTGTAGACCATTTTAAAAGACTCACTTTCTTGCCTCATTGTGTACCAAGTATTTACAACTTTGCAAGTTACCAAAGCTTGGAAGAGAGAACTTCAATAGCTTCATTTCTCTTCACTAATATTTGTGATATTATTTTAGCATTCTTTTACATAATTTCCGCACTTATTTCTCTTTTAAATCTTGCAATCTAATCAAGCTTTATGTTCAGATTTTTAGTATAAAATTGTTTGTTTTAGATACTAACAATTACTAACTTATTTGAAGTGACTTCTAGCAATTTTCAGCACACTATACTCCTGTTTTTTGCAGGTTTTTGCCAGTCCAAGAGGAGGTGCTGCCCAATTTTGGCGACAAGGAGCTCAAGGAAGCATCCAAAATCGTGCAAACTTTTGATGCAAAACCCTCTCCCTCTTCTTTATTTCCATATCATGGTAAGCAGCCCAAGAGTCTCTTGGGCTTGCATTCTTTTATCATTTTCATAAGCTGTAAATTGTAAATTATTTTCAAGTTTTGTTTATGCCCACACCTTGCATGTGAGTGCCATTGCCACCCTTGCAAAATCGTGCTAGATAATTAGGAATTTAATTTTTTGTTTTGCTTAATTTGTTTGCCCCACTTCTCCCACAAAGAGAAGGTTGAGTGGCTAGTGTTAGATTGCTCTATTTTATTTCCAAATTAATTACCCACCTTGGCACAAAATCGGTAGGCTTGCCCTCCACATTGTGCCATAGTTGTAAGGTTTGCAATTTCATTTTATTTTTTTCTCACCTTTATCCTTAAGGAAAAGTTGTGTGGCTACATTGTTCATTTAATTTATTTCAAGTTATTTAAATCATTCATTTGTGCCCACACCTTGCATGTGAGTGGCTTAGCGACCCTTGCAATATCGTGACGACTAGTTAGAATTTCATTTTGCAAAGAAATCAAACTTTTCACCCCACCTTTTGCCCCGTATTCCCTCCCCTTGCCACTTTGTGGATCTTGGGTAACAGGAAAGGGAAAAGGACTATGTGGCTAGTCTAATTAGGCACCTAATTCTATTATTGATAAAACCATTAAAAATAGATGACTTGGGAGGCTAGAAGGGGTTGAAGCCAGGGACGGTTTCACAACACTACGTGTTCTCCTTGTTGAGTGCCCAAGCATCTTGGATTTGACCTCTGGTGCTAGAGGGGAACCTTGTTGTTCCCTTGTTGAGTACTCAACACTTCCTCTTGGTTGAAGGGATAAGGATTTGGGGTAGTAACATAGCTAAGGCTTGCAACTTTCACACCTAATTGCCCCTAATTCAAAGAGAGACCTAAAAACTTATTAAAAGTAACCTACACACATTGCAACACTTTCAACTCACATTTTCTACATTTCAAGTTTTGCTATTCATTTACTTTACAAGCAATTTACTTTCAAGTAATTTCATTTTCAACAATTTCATTCCATGTGAATATCTATTTTAAAGTACTTTTCATTTCAAGTATTCTTTATTCATTTGAGCATAATTCTTTAAAAATATAAAGTTGTCTTTCAATTCATTGTGTAGATATCTTGTAAATTTGTTTCATTCTTGTAGAAATATCTTGCTTTGTGTATATATATTTCTTTTGTATATATTGTAATAATTGGGATTGGATAATCTTTAGGCACTAGTTGTAGAATAAAAACCTTTGTTCAGTGAGAAATGAATATTTCTGAGTATTAATATTTAATTGAATATAAAGGTGAAGATGATTACACTACCCTCGTGACGGTTGCTATATAGCATTGACTAGTCACGAGGTGAGGAGGTATGTGCCTCTTGATGAAGAGGTACATGCCTCTTGATTTAATTAAATGATGTTAATTATTATTACAAGTACTATATTTAATATTATTATTTTTATGTTTGTAAAATTGCCACCCTCTTAAGATTTTGCTTTGTCCTCAAAGCAAGGGTAGCGATGGGTACTATAGGAGGAATCGTTCGGAATCCCATGATGAGTCTTCTTCTGGAAAGTCTTTCCATTTGATAAGATATTCCTTTATGGTTCTAGAATGTAACACCTTTTCTTTTGTGTCAAGAATACCTTCTGGTTCTCAAAAAAAATTTCCTTCGTCATCGAATTCAAGGATTTTTGTTTGCACTGGTTGAGCTTGCCCAAGCATTTTTTTGAGACATGAAACGTGGAAGACATTGTGGATGTGACAACTGTCTAGTAACTCCAATCTATAAGCTACTTGGCTAATTTTTTTGTTAATTTGAAAGGGTCCATAGAATTTTGGGGCCAATTTCTTCTTCCCTTGTTGCTTAAGGGATAAATGTTTGTAGGGTTGAAGTCGTACAAACACCCAATCTCCTTCTTCAAATTCACTTTCTGACCTATGTTTGTCTGCTAGTTGTTTCATTCAATTACGACTTGTTGCTAGGTTCTCTTTTAATATTTGTATGATTTTTTGTTCTTCCTCTAGCTTATTTCTTACTGCTTGGACCTTAGTATTAATTAGATCAACTCCTTCCATTTAGGTGGTTCATAACCATATAAGGCTTGGAAGGAAGTCATTTTAGCGAAAGTGTGATATGTAGAGTTATACCGCCATTCTGCTAAGTGTAACCATTGAGACCATTTATTTTGCTTATCTGTCACGAAGAACCATAGGTACATTTCTAAGCATTTATTTACGATTTTTGTTTGTCCATCTGTTTGAGGGTGATATGCGGAGCTCATATTAAGAGATATTCCTGTATTTTTGCAAAATTCTTTCCAAAAATTTCCTTTAAATTTTGCATCCCTATCGCTGACAAATTACCTTCGGAAACCCATGTAATTGTTGGCATGTTTTACACACAGTGTATGCTTGTCATTGATGGCAAGTACAGCAGTGATGATGGCATGAGTACAGGAAGGATGTGCCAGGCGGGCTCCAGAAGTCTCTTGGGAAGACAATGCAGAGCAAGCTCAACAAGATCAGAGTATGCAGCGATGGATCTCATTGAGATTTCCCGATGAACGTCAAATCTGAGCCAGAGGTCCGACCGACGTTGGATCCATGAGAACCTGCACGCTCTTTAACAAGCAAGGTGACATGCGAAACCCCGAAAAATCCAAAACAGGCACCTCAATGAAGACTCCATTTCAGAGTTTCGGTTACCCGAAGATGGAGAAGTCAAGAGTCGAGACTCTCCAACACAGGAGTCCCGAAGTCGCGAAATGTGAAACCCCGAAATCACGAAACATGCGCATCGCTCGAAGTTTCAGCTACTGGAGTTTCGGATACCGGGAGATAGAGAGGTCACAGACTCTCATCATCAGGAGTCCCGAAGTGCTGAAATGTGAAATCCCGAAAACCTGAAACAAGCACACCACTCGAAGTATTGAATATCGGGATTTCGGTTACCGGGAGATGGAGATGTCAGAGACTCTCATCAACAGGAGTCCCGAAATCGCGAAATGCGAAATGGTGAAATGATCTGAGCCGTTGGTTCAAGGAGATCGTGGACAGTTGATCCGACTCCATTTCGAAGTATTGGATACCGAGATTTCGGATACCAGGAGATGGAAATGACAAAGACTCTCATCATAAAGAGTCCCGAAGTCGCGAAACCCAAAGTCGTGAAATGATAAAGACTCCATACCGAAGTTTCGGATACCGGTAGTAGGAGTAGTCAAGAGTGAAGACTCTTCATCACAGGAGTCCCGAAATCACGAAACCCAAAGTCGCGAAATGTCACAAACTACATACCGGAGGTTCGGATACCGGGAGTTGGAGATGTCAAGGTCTTTCACCACAGGAATACCGAAATGCCGATTCGCCGAAATGAAAAACGCTGGAGTACCGAACCGTTGATCTGACTCCATTTCGGAGTTCCGGATACCGGGAGTTGAAGTGTCGAAACACTTCACCACCAAGAGTGCCGAAGTGCCAAAATGCCGAAACGCGAAATTGCGAAATGCAGTTTCGACTAAGGCTGTGGTCACAGCCATCGGTCACATTGTCGAAGAGTTAAGCTCCTGTTTCGGAGTTTCGGGGACCGCGACTTGGAAAGTCGAAAAACCTAACAACAGGATTGTCGAAATGCCGAAATGCGAAACAAGTTTAGGCTCAGCCCGAGGTCACAGTCGTTGGTCACATCGGCGGAAGATGGGAGAAGGAGTTAGCGAAGACAAGCTCCTTTTCGGAGTTTCGAGGGTCGGGAAATGCAGAGTACTAAAATCCTCCACCACGTTGATCCCGAAATGTCGAAGAGCGGAATGCCGAAATGAACACAAGATTTAGAGAAGTTAATCCAACGGTGCAGATGAAACTGAAGAAGATTGAAGGGCTACTGTAGCACTTCTCAGTGTAACTGCTAGAAACCACTGATAGTTTCTGCTAGAGGACTCGAAGAGACTTCTGTGTGATTTCCAGAGAAACTGAAGGGTCACAAGGAATCTGCCAGTAGGAGAAAAGACTGTTCGTGGAGGCTATTGACAACTGGAAGAGCATTGGAGTCATTAACTGTGACAGAGAGGTTGAGGTCGATGACAACAAAAGATGAAGAATCTCAACTGCTGGTGATGCGAAGGAATTTGATCATGACACCCAATGATGATGAACAGATGGGCTTAACAAATAAAGAAGCTGAAGAGTTGCCATGATGAAAAGGCAGAGCACTCGACATGCAGAGGAGGCAGAACCATTGCATAGAGAGCATGCACAAGATGCACAGGGAATATAAGAATGTGGAGAAAAGAAGAGATGGGTTGTTGTTGTTGTGAATGATGCATGTGTGAAGAAGGAGGTGGAGTGCAGCAGCTGAAATGGACAGAAAACAAAAGGTGCATTGAATGGGAATGGCGCAGAAAGCACAAGAGGCAAAAGAACAGAAAAGTGCAATGGATGCGTGCAGGAAGACAGTGAGGAAGACAGAGCAACGAAATCTTGCAAAACAGTGATGAGACTGGTAAGTTGTTGTTGAACACTATATCACTGTAATAAGTTTCAGTAATTCATATTTATAAACCAAGGTGGTAGGGAGGTGCTAGGGAGGACGGGTGTCCTCAGAGGTTCAAGTGGGTGCTTGAACACAGGGAGTTCTAGCTTCCTTCTAGTTGGTGCTAGAGAAACCAAGGAGTTGGTGCTTCCTTCTAGTGGGTGCTAGAGAAAACAGAGAGTTGGTGCTCTCAGCAAAAACAAAGGAAGACAATCAGTCGCCCAGGATGAGTAAGAAAAAAGGTGCCAGGGCTGAATCTATAGAACAAAGAAATAATGCGCTCCCTGTTGAAAGACGTCATCAGCAAGGAAAAAATCGATTTGCTCAAAGAAGACAACCATTTTCCAAGTACAAAGAATTTTTCTATGGCCATTGTTTCTATTGTTCTAACTTTGGTCATTGTTATCGCTCAGTCTAGGTCAAGTAGCTCGAAGGTAGGGACCAAACTGGCATAACAGGAGCTTCCCCACCCACTGTCACCTCGATGGGGGGCTCTTTCTATTTAGGGTGGCTAAACCCAAGGGAGACGTCCCTAGGTAATCTGGGGTGTTGAAAAGAAAAGGGTCAAGGGATTAAGGCTCAAGAGGTTAAAGTAGGTTTTCCCTTCACAGATTACCGCAAAGAAGATAGTCAAAGAGAAGATAAACCACAACATAGGCACCTGTTTGCGAGACAAGGCAACAATAAAACTAAAATGTGCAACAATGGTCAGTACTTTATAAATTAATGACTATCTTTATTATATATGAGCACATATAGCAGTAATTATTGACGAAGTCATGTTGAAATAATGTAACTGCGAAGAGCATTCTTATTATTTTGTTATTGGATTAAATCCCCATTGTGGATTAATCATGTTATTCTTATTATTTTTATTATTAGATTAATCCCCATTGAGGATTAATCAAGTCGGCAATTGTATAAGGACCAAATCCCCTTTTGCAGATTGGTCATCGGACAATTATAATGTACAGAATAAGAAGTCGGCCCCAGCAGTTATAATGAAAGGGCCAGATTAAATTAAAGGTGGATTTACCCACCCAGTGTGAGAGGTCGGCCCAGCCAGTTGGTGACTCTTCACACGTGCCAGAGTGATATAAATAAGAGGCTAGCGCCTCACTTCTATCACACACTTC
>WSFP011472612.1:0-17484 GCA_009831015.1 Picea engelmannii
TAGGCATGGGTATGTGCTTAAAGAATTTCTCTTCATGAACCAATTGAATTATATAAGTAGGTCATATAATCACCCATTGTAGCCCGTTTCCCTTGCATAGGTATGACCATGTGAAATTTCTTCCAATTTAGCTATAGTTAAAGCATTACTTTCAAGAAAAAAATGTAAAATATAGATTTTAAATCATTTGAATCCTCCAGGGTTAGTATGTACATTAAATTTCTGCAATTAAATTTCTAACATGTTAGCCCACTAGATTAAGTTAAACATTATATAGATTTAGAGTCAACCTTAGGGATTTTTTTACTTTAGTTTGAATTTATTAAGCAAATCAAGGTCAATATTTACATCAGTTCATGAACACGTGTCTTACTAGAATTTATTCCAAGTCAAAATATAACAAACCAAAACCACCATATATCTTCCAACAAAGAATTTGGTAGTAGAAGGTGCCAACAAATATTGTAAAACTGGTTCAAGAGGACATTGAAAATTCTTTGTGCTTGTATATAATGGACTTCATTGAAAACCTTGTCCATGAACCTAATGTTACACCTTTAATGGAACTGGGATCAATGTATATGCCATAATTGTATCCTAGATATTGAGATCAGAGACTTAATATGCATAAATTATTTTCTTTTGAATGATATGTTGTTATTATATCAAGATGGTGCCAAATTTCATTAGGGAATTTTACTGGTCCCATACGTACTAATAACAACTTTAATGTTGCTCAAGGATACATATTGGTTCTTTTGCTATTCACATTGTCTAGTAGAGATGAGCATGTAGGGGACATAGAAATAGAGATGAAAGACCCAGTTAAGTGAAGATCCTAACAAATTGGCATCCATACAATATTATCAATAAATGATATGGTCTGAGAATACTGGTGCTTATACAAGAAACAATTGGCTAAAAGTTACCCAACTAGGATTAGGGCTGCATAAATTGGTTAGACTTGTGAAGAAGTTTTCCATTGCAGTCTTAGAAATGCTAGTCTTGAGAATGTTGTACCACCATATGAATTGTGTCTTTCTAGGGACAACCTGCTCAAGGTGGCCTAATTCAAACGGTTCTTTCAAATTCCTATAAAAAGAAAAATTACACCATTGATATTTTGGAACATTGTAAAATCAGAATACACTAGGAATTGTTGGTTGTTTAGTTGGGACCCCTTAGAGTTCAGTCCAAGTTCTTTTGTTTAATTCTGGCATATTGGATTCAAACCAATTTAGTACACTACACTCTACTTAGCATAATCCACTTCTAGCATAAAGAGACAAGGCTTTGAGAACCCATCTAGAAGCTTGTCGATGAAATTGTTAATAAGGTCAATGATTCACCATGTAAATTATGATTAGTTTGACAACTAGGGAACTAGGTAATGTTTCCAATAATATGAACTAGTCCCCAATAAGGGTATGAAGACTTCTACAATGCTATTTTCTTAAAAATCCAAGGTCTAACCTAGAATCCATTGTTTTGTTTTTAGTTGTAGATACCAATAGTCACCACAAGAACACAATTCATCTTTAAAATGATGAAAGCGATTGGCATCTCTTACTATTATTTCTCACATAACAACCTTTGAAATGAACTTGATGGCATTATGGAAATATCCACACACACGAAGGTTCTTCACAATTTGGATAGGAATTTGAGGTGGCAATTGCATAAGACCAAAAGAAATAGCCAACTTCTCACTGTGGTGGAAGAAAGAGTCTTCTTTCTGCTTATCCTCCACATCATGCAGAACATATCTTGTGTCAAGAACCTAACCTACTTCCTTTATTAATTGAGTCAATCTACCCAACTCTGCATAGATCTCCTCTATTTATGGCTGTGATTTTTCTCCCACCAAATATAAATATATCTTATTATTGATTTATGTCCAGCTACATCCCGTATCATTCTTCACCCCTATATCCTTCATCAATTTTCTAACCTCTATCACCTCATCCCATCTGCCTCAAGAGTTATGTACTTTGTTGCCTTCAAAAGAATATGCATTCTCCACTCATGAAGATTTCACATGTATACTCATCTTAGGTTGTTCCAATGAATATGAATCATATAGACAAGAGGGAGAGGAACTACACACCCTCAAATTCTCTATAATCTCTTGTTAAAAATTCAGGATTCTCACTTGAAGCATCCTTTTAGTAACTCAATAACCAACATCGACATCAAAATCTTAGATTGGCGAACAAATATAGGATCTACATTACATTATATCAACATAATCCATACTGTTAAAAGTAAACAATTTATACAAAGTAAAGAGATTTCATAAAAGTTTACTTCATTTTGCAAGCAGCTCCAGTGGCATTTTAATTGCACAATTTCATTATTTATGTGGCTTGCCATAATTTCCTTGTTTTTATAAACATGTTCATCAGAGTTGGAATATTAATATATTGGTTTTGTTGTAACTCTGCATCGATGACAATCTCAAATTTTTCATATTTTCTTTCAGTTTAATGAAATTCGTTGATATAAACCACCAACCACCCTAAATTTCCTTATCTCCCCACAACACTAGTGCTAAAATTTCTCCAAGCAATCAAAACAATAAAAAATGTGTTGGCATATCTTTCATAAGCAATATCCTCTGTTCATTGCCATCAGTTGACTGAGAATTCTACACCATAAATCAAATATTGGTTAAGGAATTAATTACATGACATTGAGAGCAAGGTATAAGAAATTGCAATAAAGAGGAGCATTATAATTATCATTGTAATTTATCCGGGGAACTACATATGTTGCAAGTACATACTAACTGCTAGGCCAAACCCATTTTAGATAGAACAACTGGTGCATTTAATAAATATGTGTATATCAAGAAATATACAACCTAGGTTTCATACAATAGAGTGCATTAAGGTTTTTTGGACCATGAAAACATAGCCTAGCATCTCATCTTAGTTTTTATTCACCAAGCTTGGTTGTTTCATTCGAAGGAAAAACATGAAATGTTCATGGATTCTATTTATGTTGGTGACAACACTACTTGTATTGGAAGCCAACAGTTTTGTAGGCAGTTTGAAGGATGGTACGATAGAAATAATGTACGAATCCAGTAGAAAAAATATGAATATGAATATTTCACTTGACCTCAATTCATACTTTGAGAGGATCATTCCCACATTTAAAGAATTTTTTGGCATGGTTTTCCAGTGGAGAAAACAATACTTGATGAAAAACAAAAGTACATGGGCTCCTCTTACATTTGGAATAAGAATAATAACAACCAATGTCTTAACAATTGTCGCTGCCAGTTTTTCTAGTGTTGGGGGAATTGGTGGGGGTGGCATTTTTTTCCCAATTCTGACTTTGGTACTAGACTTTGAGAGTAGAAATGCAACAACACTATTATCTTTTATGACACTGGGAGGATGCTTTTCCAATGTGATATTATGTCTCCCTCAAAGGCATCCTAGAATTGATCACGAGGCTCTCATAGACTAGGACATATTGGAAGTGGGGTTTCTTACTTTCCTAAACATATAACCACCTAGGATCTAATCAATGTTGTTATGTGATTTCAAACCATGATTTTAAAAACTTTTTTATTCCTAAACATATAACCACCTAGGATCGTATCAGTGTTATATCTCTAACTTCTATCATATTGTTGACAATTGTGCTGTGCAAGTACAAAATCAAACAGAGTTATTATGGTGTTGACAAAGCTCAGAGAATTTACTCGTAAGTGAGACAATCTGTCATCCACAATCAACAATGAGCCTAATAAGCAAAGACATTCCTGTAGTAGATTAAGATCCAAATCCACACAAAGAAAGGGGGAGGGTTAGGGATTTGGCCACCACATACATGGATTTTTGTACAATCGCAAATGAGAAAATAACCATGCATCTCAAGTTGCTTCTCATAGGAGAGAAGAAAGCCATAGAGGACAAGATGTGGAGTCACCGAGATGATTGATGGAATACTCCCACTAAAAAATAATCATCATCCTACCATTGGTTGGGATAATAAAGATGTCAGGTAGAATTATGTGAGAGCTTCAATACAACATGACCTTGAACGTAGATACCAAATCACATTCATGTTTTTGGTTTTGTGCCATGCATTTTAGTTCCCTCCACGAGGTTAGTGTTTTCCTACCTTCATTTGTAGCCTAGGGATGATATAGATGGATCTACCTTGTTCTCTTAAAGGGGTGAAAATTGTCATGAGGCTAGGTGCATGCCATGAATCACCCATAATGTTCTTAAATGAACAAAATTGTCCCAAGTAATGAAGATTTTTAACCACTATCTTAACCCGGAAAAATAAAAGAAAAATTAAGTGAACCTAGAAGAGGAAATTCACTCGACGAAAAGCTTAAGCAACATATCAAACTAAGAAAAATTGCTTTTTCGCATGGTCTCTTCTCCACTATGGATTGGCAACTAAAGTTATTTAAATGAGAGAGGTGTTTTGGATTTTAGATGCCTCATATTTAGCAAGCACAAATTAATCTCTTTCTATGTCACATATCAAATTAGTTTTATCATGGACCAGACAACTCAGAAAATATGATCAGAATTTGTCAAACACTATTAATGCATTCATTTAGGTAGGCCTCTACATTTAAAAAAATGTTGGCCTCAAGGTCTGCAACATTTCAACCTACTTGACAAACTATGTAAGTTGAGATTAATTTTCAATCATGGTATTCAAATAGCTTTTTATTTGACTCTTGACTCTAACAATGGACCATTACTCATATGTAATGACGGAAGAATATAAATCCACTCAGATATTCAGCTGATGCACCAAAAGCATGGTCTTGTATGAGAAAGTTGGAAATCTCTTCTAGATGAGAATTCTTTAAATCTCCTCCTTTAGACCAAGTAAGAAAATGGAAATCAGAAAAGAAACCATACAGGAGTTGTATATCTCGCTAATATACAATATGTAAGCAAACATGAACATTCTCTTTGGTACATGGGGCAATGCTAAGTCATGACCATGATACTAAATAGTAGTCAGATCTCATCAATGTGGTTACACCTTAGAAGCCAATTTTCAAGCCACCCGATTGATCAAATTCTTTGTTTGACATCATTATCTTCATCATGTCTGCTCATTTTTGCTTGGACAAACAAGTTTGTATGAGGTGCTAGGATATACCTTATGGCCAACCCTAATTTTGTGCTAGTTGTATGTGATATATCTCCTATAAAATGAATAATACAATTGAAAAATAAAAACATTTATATTAACAGAGGATGGAAAATAAATCTTACCAATGACTTCTTGATTCCTTGAGACATTTCATGATTAATCACTTCATAAAACTGTATCTTTTCACACAATTTTCCAATTTCACGGTTTTTATCTTCAACCATTGTTTTCATCTTTACTTGCATCTCAGACTTTGTTGAAACCTCGAAATTCGCCTTCATTAATCACCAATTGCGCAGTAGATGGAACTATAAAGCCTTCGAACAGCTGAGTCGTGCCCTAGCCCGGGGAGAAATTAGGAGGACGCGCGCACCACTGGACTGTCTATCTAAAACGGCCTTCGAACTGCACCTTCAGCTCGCGCGTGAGATTGGAACGAACCTCTGAGCAGTGTTAGATGCCAGCGCTGCGCTAAAAGCAGATGGAGAGGGAGGTAAGCCAAATGAACGCCATGCAAGAAAACTGAATAAACTCACAGAAAAAAAGGGACACGGCAAACAAAGATGACGCTACAGTAAACGTTGACAAGAAAGTAATAAACCTGTCCAGCCGGGATCTAAACAACGAAGAAGTGAACATCTTGAAGAAAGGATTAGGTTTTGCCATTGCTCCGAAAACCGTCCCCGTAGAAAGCATAGTATGCAACGTAGAAGAAAACATAAAAAACCTCAATGAAGAAGACAAGGATACTATTAGGCAAGACTGCGCCCTGGTCCTCAAGAATGAAAAACCACCGAAAATAACATCAACAAAAAGGAGCACAAAGCCATCAAGAACCTCATAAAGAAGCCATCAAGAACCTCATAAAGAACGAAAACATTGTGATTCTGAAAGCTGATAAGGGTGGAGCTACAATAGTCATGAACATAATGGATTACAACACCAAAATGATAGAGCATCTCACCACAACTAGCAGTTATAAAAAGTTAGACAACAACCCAATATCCAAGGTCATTAAGGAAGTCAAGAAAGCCATAAAAGCTTCCAACCTAGATGAAAGAATGAAGAAACGACTAACTCCAAGCTACCTAATCATCCCTAGAATAGATGGACTCCCTAAGATCCATAAGGAAGGAGTTCCTCTGAGACCAATTATCAACACAATCGGTTCCCTAACCTATGAACTAGCCAAGTACATGGCAAGGATCCTAGGACCTTTAGTTGGCAAGACGGACTCATACATCAAGGATTCAAGAGACTTCGTGGAACTCATAAAAGAGGAGAAAATTGAATCAAAGGATATGCTCATCAGCTTTGACGTGGTTTCACTTTTTACTAAGATCCCGTTAAATGAGGCCATTCAAGTTATAAATGAGGTCGCAGACCCTCAAACAACCAAACTAGCAAAAGTTTGTCTAAAATCAACCTTCTTCAGTTTCCAAGGAGAGTTTTTCAAACAAACAAGTGGAGTAGCCATGGGATCCCCTTTATCCCCAATTGTAGCCAACCTCTACATGGAGAAGTTCGAGAAAAATGCCCTTGAAACATACCCCCTTAAACCATCTAGATGGAAAAGGTATGTTGATGATACCAACGTCAAGTGGCCTCATGGAAAAGAAGAACTTGACAGATTCTTTGAGCACCTCAATGGTATTTCTAAGAACATAAAATTCACCATGGAACTAGAAGAAAACAATAGCATACCCTTCCTAGACGTACTTATGACTAGAAAACAAGATGGTACACTCGGACACAAGGTCTTCAGGAAGAAAACTCACACAAACAACTACCTTCATGCTGATTCCCACCACCATCCCTCTCAAAATATGGGGGTTCTCAACACCATGGCCATAAGGGAAGCAAGAATTTCTGACAAAGAACATCTAAAGGAGGAAATAGACCACTTAACTAGGGTCTTTAAGAACATTGGATATATAGAGAGAGAGACATAAAAAAGGCAATAGATAAGAAGGATAAAAGGACTCGTGTCCAAAATGATCAAACCTCCAACATAAAGGCCTTTCTTCCCTACATTCGGGGTGTCATAGACAAGATTGCAAAGGTTTTAAAAATGAAAGAAATTATAACCTCCTTCAAACCCCTAATTACTATCATACAAAGAATGAAGTTTGTAAAGGACCTTATAGACCAACAACAAGGAAAAGGCATCTACAAGGTCTCTTGTTCATGCGAGAAATGTTACATTAGGGAAACCGGACGATCATTTCAGGTAAGGATTAAGGAACATGAAGCAGACATTAGAAATGAATGCACTCAGACTTCGACCTTAGTAGAACACTCACTTAAGACCAAACATCATGTCTGCCTTGAGGATACAAAGATACTAGCAAAAGAGGATCATTACTGCAAGAGACACTTAAGAGAAGCTCTAGAGATAATCAAGCACCCCAACAATATGAACAGAGACGGTGGCCTGGAGGTGAGCAACTTTTGGCACCCATTAATCAACCAACTTAGGGACCCTCATAGATCAAATCAGGGTTTATAGACAATCGATCTGGTTAAAATCTTACATTATCCTGCATCTAAACTATTAATTGACTAAGATCAACAAGCTTTCATTTGAAGATTAGTCCTGATGATGAATCCCGATTCGGATTCTAAACACCGATGAAAAAAATGACACCAACTGTGGATTATCCGGTAAATAACTTCGAAACTCCTCACCACAGAAATCTGAAAACAATAATATCTTCCCTGTACGAAAGGGAAACCTGGAACAATTTCCATTTAATGGAAAATATGCGGATTAAAATCATTAGGTGAGCTGCTGATCTCGACTTTCTCAAACAATGTAGAGACAATAATCTTACCCCGAAATTCGCCTTCATTAATCACCAATTGCGTTGTATATGGAACTATAAAGCCTTCAAACAACTGAGTCGTGCCCTAATCTGGGGAGAAATTAGGAGGACGCGCACATCAATGGATTGTCTATCTAAAATGGCCTTCGAAGTGCACCTTCAAATCGCGCGTGAGATTAGAACGGACCTCTGGATAGTGTTAGATGCCAGCGCTGAGCTAAAAGCATATGGAGAGGGACACAAGGAAAATGAATGCCATGCAAGAAAACTGAATAAACTCACAGAAAAAAGGACACGACAAACAAAGATGTCGCTACAACAAACATTGACAAGAAAGTAATAAACCAGGATGTAAACAACGAAGAAGTGAACATCTTGAATAAAGCATTAGGTTTTTCCATTGCTTCGAAAACCGTCCCCATAGAAAGCATAGTATGCAGCATAGAAGACAGCATAAAAAACCTCAGTGAAGAAGACAAGGATGCTATCAGGCAGGATTGCGCCTTGGTCCTCAAGAATGCAAAACCACCGAAAAATAACGTCAACAAAAAGGAGCACGAAGCCATCAAGAACCTCATAAACAATGAAAACATTGTGATTCTGAAAGATGACAAGGGTGGAGCTACAATAGTCATGAACATAATGGATTACAACACCAAAATGATAGAGAATCTCACAACGACTGGCAGTTATAAAAATTTAGACAACAACCCAATATCCAAGGTCATCAAGGAAGTCAAGAAAGCCATAAAAGCTTCCAACCTAGATGAAAGAATGAAGAAACGACTAACTCCAAGCTGCTTAATCACCCCTAGAATATATGGACTCCCTAAGATCCACAAGGAAGGAGTTCCTCTGAGACCAATTGTCAACACAATCGGTTCCCCAACCTATGAACTAGCCAAGTATGTGGCAAGGATTCTAGGACCTTTAGTTGGCAAGACAGACTCATACATCAAGGATTCAAGAGACTTCGTGGAACTCATAAAAGAGGAGAAAATTGAATCAAAGGATATGCTCATCAGCTTTGATGTGGTTCACTTTTTACTAATATCCCGTTAAATGAGTCCATTCAAGTTATAAATGAGGTCGCAGACCCTCAAACAACCAAACTAGCAGAGGTTTGTCTAAAATCAACCTTCTTCAGTTTCCAAGGTGAGTTTTTCGAACAAACAAGCGGAGTAGCCATGAGATCCCCTTTATCCCCAATCGTAGCCAACCTCTACATGGAGAAGTTCGAGAAAAATGCCCTTGAAACATACCCCCTTAAACCATCTAGATGGAAAATGTATGTTGATGATACCAACGTCAAGTGGCCTCATGGAAAAGAAGAACTGGACATATTCTTTGAGCACCTCAATGGTATTTCTAAGAACATAAATTCACCATGGAACTAGAAGAAAACAATAACATACCCTTCCTAGACGTACTTATGACTATAAAACAAGATGGTACACTGGGACACAAGGTCTTCATGAAGAAAACTCACACATACAACTACCTTCATGCCGATTCCCACCACCATCCCTCTCAAAAGATGGGGGTTCTCAACAGCATGGCCATAAGGGCAACAATAATTTCCAACAAAGAACATATAAAGGAGGAAATAGACCACTTAACTAGGGTCTTTAAGAACATTGGACATAGAGAGAGAGACATAAAAAAGGTAATAGATAAGAAGGATAAAAGGACTCGTGTCCAAAATGATCAAACCTCCAACATAAAGGCCTTTCTTCCCTACATGCGGGGTGTCACAGACAAGATTGCAAAGGTTTTAAAAGGAAATAAATTATAACCTCCTTCAAACCCCTAATTACTATTAGACAAAGAATGAAGTCTGTAAAGGACCCTATAGACTAACAATAAGGAAAAGGCATCTACAAGGTCTCTTGTTCATGCGAGAAATGTTACATTGGGGAAACCAGATGATCATTTCAGGTAAGGATTAAGGAACATGAAGCAAACATTAGAAATGAACGCACTCGCACTTTGGCCTTAATAGAACACTCACTTAAGACCAAACATCATGTCTTCCTTGAGGATACTAAGATACTAGCAAAAGATGATCATTACTACAAGAGACGCTTAAGAGAAGCTCTAGAGATAATCAAGCACCCTAACAATATGAACAGAGACGGTGGCCTTGAGGTGAGCAACTTTTGGCACCCATTAATCAACCAACTTAGGGACCCTCATAGATCAAATCGGGGTTTATAGACAACTAAACTGGTTAAAATCTTAAATTGTCCTGCATCTAAACTATTAATTGACTAAGATCAACAAGCTTTCAATTGACGATTAGTCTTGATGATGAATCCCGATTCGGATTCAAAATGTCGATGACAAAAATGACACCAATTGTGGATTATCCGATAAATAACTTCGAAACAAAAATTTGTCTGCAAATTTCATCAATGTAGTCCAACCCCATAACATGAGGCACTGAATTGATTCTCATGGATGGAAATGACAACCCAACCGATGAGAACATTTTTTCCATTTTTTGCCATTGGTTCTGTAAGTGATTCAAAGTTTCTTATATTTGATTCCATTTTATTGTCTCCACCAATAGATTTTCCTTTAGAGCATCAAGTTCACTTCACAACCTTGTGTTGTAAGGCTCCGAGCCTTGTGATGCCACATCTTCAGGGGACATATCTACAATACAACACTGCAATAGGTCCAAATAGAAACTAATGGATATACTTTGGCATCTTGTACAAGCATAAAACCTTTATTTTTGACTCAGGAGCTTAACTCAACAGACCGTAACTTTTGAAGAGAAGATACAACACTTATATGTGTCCTTTCAAATTTACACTTATATTGCAATTTCCAGTGAACATAAAAAGATGAAATCCTTATGGAATAACAAAGGTCAACATGAAGGTTGGAAATGAGAGAATCAAAATCTCTAAGCAGTGTTTCCCATCAATGGATGCTTACTTGAAGTAAACATGGAATTTTTATAACTCTCTATATCAATAAATATACAACCTAGGTTTCATACAATGACAATCTTTTTGTTTATCATATTCTTGTTTATTGAGAACTTCTATATAATATCAATAACTTTGTATATTAAGAAATCAAATCAATTCAAATTCCAGTTGCGACGAAAAAACACCAAATTAAAGTTTTTAGGTCAATTGTTCTCAAATAGATTCAAATTCCTTCGGAAGAATCCACAAAAAAGGTTCGCTACCAAATCAAAATATGGTCCACTATTGGAAAGGCCCATATGAGATAGAACTTTTGATTAAAGACAAAGGTTATCTGTATAGACTAACATATATTCCATTGTAAAATAAAATCGAATTAATTTGTTCGGTCCATTTGTTAGATGAAGAGTACCAAACAAACAAGTAATGTTGCAACTAGAACAAGTGAGGAAAAACAAACCACAACCCATGTAGTCGCTATGAGAGTAGCATGATGAGAGTAACATTCTCATGGAATGATAGAGAATTCGTGGGGATTGTTGAGCGTTGTGAGGAGTAGCTCGTAACATTGTTAAATGTCGTTCCCATGAGTAAATTTTGTTTTGATTAAATTTTGTTTTGATTACAGAAGAAAACTTGCATATCAAATTGGTCCTCTACCAAATAATGTCAGCAAAATACCTAAAAATATTTCCATTCCAATAAAACAATGGAGAAATAGCTCTGAAAAATTTCCATGACCAAAAAATAGGGCGAAATAGCTCCGACAAAATTCCAATTATTAAAAAATCAGAGTGAAGGGGAAGATCTGGTTCGAATTTGACAGGGCGAAGATGGATTTGCATCCTCTGCTTTCACAAATAACCATGGGAGAAGGATTTTTTATATAATTTTTTAAAAATAAATTTGGGGCTATGTATATTCAAATCCTTTTAAATCCCTCTATAGAAACAATTCGCCCAACCAAAATTTTGTACCCCTTAATTTCGCCCATTTGCTAAATTTTGCCCCTAAAATTTTCTATGACTTTCATAGGGAACATGTGCCATGTCCTCTATTTCCTCGTGTGTCCTTGGACATTGTTAAGAAATTATCCTTTCTCCCACATGAATTCGAACCTTCATAGGTTTGCAATCCTGCATGTTGAAACATTTCAAGATTGTTTCAATATACTTCGTCTTGTTCAACCAAATATTTCTAGCTACTTGATCTCTCTTAATCTCCATTCCCAAAATGAACTTCGCTGCACTGAGATCCTTCATGTCAAACTTGGAGGATAACTTCTTCTTCACCTACTTTATTGCGTTCATGTTGTTTCCAATCAGGAACATGTCGTCGACATACAATGCTACATATATGAAACACCCATCTCCTTCTTTGGAATATATGTAGTAATCAACTTTGCTTCTCACAAACCCTAAACTAAGGATGTATGTGCCAAAATTTTGGTACCACATCCTTGGTTATTGATTTAGACCATAAAGGGATCTTTTCAGTTTGCACACCAAATCTTTCTTTCCCTTTACTACAAATCCTTCAGGCTATTTCATGTAGATTTTGTCTTCCAGGTCCCCATGTAGGAAAGTTGTCTTTACATACATATGTTCTATTTCTATATCAAATGTTGTAGCCAATGACATTAGTACTTTAATGGAAGTTAATTTTGCAATAGGGGAAAAAATCTCACTGAAGTCGACTCCTTCGACTTGGGAATATCCTTTCGCTACCAGTCGAGCTTTGAATTTATTGACTTGACCTGCTGCGTTCATATTCTTCTTGAATACCCATTTGCTACCGACAAGATTTATTACACTAGGTAATTTTAATTATTCCCGTGTCTCATTCTTGTGCAAGGATCCCATCTCTTCGACCATGGTGTCCTTCTAGAGTTTTCCCTCTGCCGAGTCCATTGCCTCCCTGATCGACTTTGACTCATCGTCGGTGGCAGTTAACACACATGTGTAATGAAAGTCGGGCATACTACACCTTTCGATTGGTTTTCTTACTCTTTCTGACCTCCTTACAACCAGGGTTGGTTATTCCACCTCTTCCTCTGATTCAATGACTCTTTAGTTCAAACTGCACCTTCTCTGGATTATTCTCATTTTGAACAATTTCTTTAGGCTCATACTTACTTTCGACTTCCCTGAAGACCACATTTTGACTATACATTGTTTTCCTTGATGCAGGATCCCCAACTTATATATCCTTTCGTTCCTTCTTTGTATCCAATGAAAATACATTTGACCGCCTTCTTGTCCAGCTTGCTCCTCGAGTCGACTTCAAGAACAACTATGTTGTTGCATCCAGTCGAGTCGAAATTCCCTAGTAACTTGTATAGGGTTCCAATATGAACTACTTTCATTAAGAACATCGCACCTCTCACCATCTTACATGAATCCTTCTGAAATATAGTGTGCACCCCTGCATCACTCATATTGCTGACATATATCAAGTTTCTTACTAAACCCAGAATGTGTAGCACACATGGAATGGTTCTATTCCTCCCATCCTGTAGTATCAGTCAAACTCTTCCTCGTTCGACAATTTTGGTTGTCAAGTCGTCCCCCAAGAACGCTTCTCCTCCTTCATATTGTTCATATTCACATAACCATTCTCTATGTGGTGTCATATGATAGGATTCTTTTAAGTTGATCAACCAAAGATCTTGATCCGATTGTGTACTGGTCGATGCCAGGTATACATCACCTCCCTTATCTGGAGTCGTCTTTCTCTTAGTCAACTGCCTCTTGTCGGATCCTGTACTAAATTCCATTGCCTTCGACTTGTAGTCCCTTTTGTAATGCCCAACTTTACTGCATTTCCAACATCTTCTTGTCGACTGAACATGGGATTTAGATCTACCCTTCGACTTAGAATTTTTTACCGGAGAATTTGCCTTTATCTCTGTCAACCGGTCGACCTCTCACCACTAAAGCATCTTTGGTGAATCCTTCCATGTTCTTCCTGATCATTTCTTCTGACAGTAGAGATGCAACAACGTCTTCTAGCACTAATGTGGTTGTATTACTCCCTATAGCCATGACTAAGCTATCCCAGGAGTCTGATAAAGAACATTATAGGCTAATATATTTCTCCTCCTCAATGATTTTAATATCAACAAAAGAAAGTTGGCTTATAATGGTATTAAACACATTTAAATACTTAGTCACCGAACTATCCTCACTTATCCTCAGAAGATACAATTTATTTTTGAGAAACAAATTATTTACCATATATTTTGACTGGTACAAGCTCCCCAACTTGTCCCATAGTTTCTTGGCTGAATCTTCACTTGATACATTCACCAATACCGAATCTGTAAGACAAAGTCGAATCATACTCCTTGCTCTTCTCTCAAGTTTCTCCCATTCTTCCGTTGACATACCTGTCGGCATGGTACCTGGACATAATGTTGTCCATTGTTCTCGATCTACAAGGAGATCTTCAATTTTAAGCTTCCAAAGATCAAAATTCTGGCCATTGAATTTTTTGATCTCTGTTCTCGAGTTGCTCACCATTTTTTAACACAATCTTTTAAAGATTTTTGACTTATGACTCTTATTGAACCTAGTGTTTAGCTTAGATCCAAGGTTGTTAAACCGAGCCCTGATACCACATGTTAGGAAATGAGGAACATTTCCACGCTAAACCTAGCAGAAGAGATTAAGAAAGATTTAATCAAGAAATTAAATGACAAAGTAAAAACACAGTACACAGAGATTTTACCTTGGAAACCCAAACCAAGAAAACCAACATTCCTTGAGCATTTTTCTCTTGTGTTTTCTTATTCATTTAGAATAAAAGGTAACATGTCTAACCTTGATCCACACCTAAGACACAATCAACATCATACCCTCTTGCTTACACAAGAACAACCCTGTAGCTAATTCGACTTACATATACATGACCAACAACCTCTACGATTTCATCTAAATATTAGCTTTTACAACATTACAACATACCTTATTTATAGGCTTTAGAGTAGGCAAAGCCCTAAAGAAAAGGCACCCAAAAATGGTTACAAATCCATGTAGATCATTGGCTACAAATCCCGCGAATCTCATGATTTTGTTAGAGTCGACTACCAAGTCATATTACCATTTGAATACTAGTTGAACTTCATTCAGTTTCCACACGCCCTCCTATCGACCTATTGTTGGTTTATTTCTTCGACTTTACTCAATCAAACGACCTCGGCCTTCGACTTGTTATCGATGTCTTTGAATTCATATTTACTCGGTCGAACCACCTCGACCTTCGACTTGCTGTCGATCCACCTCAACTTCGACTGTCACTACAAAGAATATAACAACCCAACACATTTATGTAGCACTATATGTCTATGCCATGTTGATGGTTGGAAACAACATGGAAATGATAAAGGAGGTGAAGAAGCAACTATCCTCCAAGTTTGACATGAAGGATCTAGGTGTAGCGCCAAACTTTAATCTGGAATGGAGATCAAGAGAGATTGGGTAGTTAGAAACATTTGGTTGAACTAGAGGAAGTATATCTAAACAATCTTAAAGCGTTTCAACATGCAAAATTGCAAACCTGTCAAGGTGCCAATTCCCGTGGGAGCAAAATTAACAGTTGAATAGCATCCAAAGACACACGAATAAATAGAGGACATGACATGTGTTCCCTATGCAAGTAATGTTGGTAGTGTGATTTATGCAATGGTATTCAATCGACTAGACATTTCCTATGCAGTGGGAGTGTTGAGAATATATATGTCGACGTCGGGGAAAGAGAAATGGACAACTTCCAAGAGATTATTCAAGTATTTGTGTGGCACAAAAGATTATGCTATATGCTACCAAAGGAAGCCTGAAGTTGACAATGAAGTATATGTACATCGCTTTGTCGACACCAACAGGGTTGGAGATCTAGATCGATGGAGGTCAACCAATGGATATGTGTTCAAGATGTTCGGTGGAGAAATCAATTGGATGAGTAAGAGACATGTGGTCGTAGCATTGTCGAAAACATAAGTTGAATACATGGAAACCACTCATGGAATCGAAGAAGAATTATGGCTGCAACGATTGTGTTCAAAGATCGGGTTTGAGTAGAGAGCAATGAAGATAAATTGCAATAGTCAAAGTGCAATATTTTTGGCAAAGAACCCATCTTATCATTCCAGGATGAAGCATATTGATGTACAATACCATTTTTGTGCGATACATGGTGGAAAGTAACAAGGTGTTGCTGGATAAAGTAGACACGTTGAAAAACATAGAAGACTCATTGACCAAGTCTGTGAGTGCTATGAAGTTCTCTTGGTGTAGAGAAGAAACTAACATTGTTTCCCTGGGTATGTGAACAAAAGTTTGGATTCTCCTCTATCGGCAAAGAAGACAACAAGTGGGAGAATGTTGGGTTTTTATATTCTTTGCAGTGAAAGTCAAGTTGATGGGAAAGTCAAGGTCGAAGTGATTGACAAAAAGTCGAGAGGTCAGTCGACAAGAGGTCATGAGGAGGTTGAGTGGAAACTTACTGAAGACCAACTGGCACTTGACTATAACAAAATCTCGAGATTCACAGGATTTGCAGCCAATGATCTGCGTGGATCCGTAACCATTTTTGGGCACCATTCTTTATGGTTTTGCATGTTGTAAAGCCTATACATAAGGCATGTTGTAATATTGTATAAACTAATTGATAATGTTGGTTGTTCATGCTAATCTTTAGCAGAAGGTTACTGGTCATATATATGTAAGCCAAAATTGGCTATAGGGCTATTCTTGTGTAATGCAAGAGAATATGATGGAAATTGTGTCTTAGGTGTAGACCAAGGTTAGTCGTGTAACTCTTTATTCATGGAAGAATAAGAAAACAAGAGAGGAAGAGGCTCAATGAATGCTGGTTTTCCCATTTGGGTTTCCATGGTAAAATCTCTGTGTACTATGTGATTGTTGTGTCATTTATATTTCTTGATTTAATTCTATCTTCTTCTCTTTTATTAGGTTTAGTGTGGAAGTCTATTTCCTAACATGTGGTTCAAAAGGAGTTGTAAGGTTTTATTGACATGGTGTAAAAACACAAATCTACATTAGAATTTTGTCTTTTTTTCATAAAATAGTTCAAACAATCTTGTTGGAAAACTCCAATTTTTTCATTGTTAATGATTCAATTTTGATACAACTTTTCTTACAATGTACAAGCACATAGATTGTAGTAGTGCTTCACTTATTTTTCATAAATGCTTCATCAGTATTTTTGTGAATGTTTAGAGTCTTCTAATATATGTCGAATAACATGATGTCACAAAATACTAACCTAGATACATGTTTTTACCCCATGCTTGATGTGGGAATCCTAGGTTTTGTTTTAGATCAAGATATAATCAAAGAATACTACCACAAAATTGTGTAGAAAGGGTTGATTTTTTTTATTCATGAGGCTCTGGAAGGTGGATGGAGTATCGCAAAGGCCAAAGAGAATCACTAAAAATTCATAATGAACCTCATGTAAGTGGAAGGTTTTCTTCAGGATGTTTACCTCTTTCATCTGTATTTGGTGGTAATCAATATGCATGTCAAGTTTGGTAAAAAACTTGGCTCCATGAA
>WSFP011472613.1:0-17484 GCA_009831015.1 Picea engelmannii
TATAAATAAGGGTCGAGGGTATGAAAACCCTAGCTTGGAGATTATTGTAACAGAGCACTGCTCGACTGGAGGTTGCCCCCTCGAAGAGGCCTGTGAACATTGCTATCTGAATCAAAGTGTTCTTTCTGTTGCTATTTCGTATACCATTTCTGTGTATTGTGAAGATTATGATGGATATTGTACTGTTATTTTGTCATTTCTAGCATTTCATTTCTGTTCTGCATATTTTATATATCTGGTATCTTGCAGGGTTCCTTCTCCATTCCACCATCGACTTTCTGAACGTGAGTCTCGTATGACCTCTGCAAGATACCCTCATGCAATTCTAAAACCAGGGAAAAGGTATGTGTTGATTCCTAAGGAAGCCGATGCATTCCTTGCCTGAACAGTTTGAGCATGTGCGTGGGATCTCTATACACCTTGTGAAATCCTGAAACCAAAACCATGAGTCTATTTCATGATCGCTGAGCCTATTTGGGAAGTTCGTGTCTATTTTCCCAGTTGGTTGTTGTGGCCACGCAGTGATGGACTGCGCGTGGCTTACTATCTAGTGTGTTTTCATGCTTATCCTATGTGTAACCTCTCTCTAGGTGAGGGAGGTGATTGTTGATTGGAAGAGGTAGGTTGTCAAGCCTGTGAACAACTCTCTCCAGTCGAGAGAGTTTGTTGGGAAGTGGTTTCTTCCAGAGAGTGTCCAACACCAGCTTTGGGCTCTGAGACTTCCTGATCCATCCTATTGCCGAGACCCAGAGAGGGAGGTGTAGCACTGATGGACTGTGCTTGTGAAGGTGTATACTCCTGGGCGGAACATGCATGTGGGGAATGAGATTCTGGGAGTAGTGGGCATAAGATGGCATCCTGGGAAGAATCCTTCCAGTCATTCTGTGTTGTTTTCCCTGTAACCTCAACCTAGCCTAGGATTCCTTACCTTGGGGTGGAGCTTAGTCCCAGCTCAGGGGTGAAACACTGCTGAGCTTGATGAGCAACGTGGTGTAAGGATGGGAGGCTCGTGGAAGGCCTGCACGTGGTTGGTGGAATTACCACCATTTAAAAGATAAGTACCAGACAATGTTTTAATTATGTTTTGCATGTCTGTGTATTTATATTTATCATGTATTCTGTTGTGCATATGAATTAATGTTAATTCCATGGATTATTTATGTTAGCAGTAATTTTGTGATGACTATGAGTTAAAATGTGTTTAACCTATTTTAAATGCATGTTATTAATTAAGCATAAAATGTTGTTGTTTCGCAAAGTAGCGTCTTCCCAACCAATGGGTTGGATGATGGCCAGGGGAAGCGTTACAGATTCTAACATAACACTTTAGTTAATTGAGGTATTATATGTACCTGGGATAAAAGGGAACCTTGTCTCTGTTTCTACCTTATAGGATAAAGGCTACAAGGTTGCCTTCTCTCAAGGAAAAGTTCTTGCATGGCACAAGAACCCACACATGGATTCTTCCTGGGTGATTGGTGTTCGAGAAAACAATTTGTACAGATTGATTTTCTGACCAGCCCATTCCCTATTACATGATACTATCAGTTTGAGCGAGCTATGGAATAAAAGACTAGGTCATTTACATTATAGATCCCTTCCCACTCTGGGAAAGATGGTAACATGCCTTCCAGAGATACATGTTCAACATAATGGCATTTGCAAAGGTTGTGCTCTTGGAAAGAATGTCAAGGGGTCCTTTTCGAGTAGTGACAATAGATCTAAGGGGAACTTGGACCTGATACATACAGATGTTTATGGATGTGGATTTACTTCTTGAAGACCAAGGATGGAGTCCTTGCGATATTTCAATAGTTTAAATATCAGGTTGAGAACCTGACCGAGAGGAGGATTAAGATGTTGAGATCAGATAATGGAGGTGAGTACACCTCCAGGGATGTAAATGATTTTTGTATTGAGGTAGGAATCAAGAGGGAGTACAATGTTCCTTATAACCCTCATCAAAATGGGGTTGCATAGAGGAATAACATAACCATTATTGAGGAAACCAAAGTGATTATACATGATAAAAATCTACCTATGTTTATGTGGGAATAAGCATCCATGATATCTATGTAAGCTCAAAACAAAACTACTCATCAAATTATGATGAACATGACTCCAGAGGAAGATTTCACTGGAGTGAAGCCTAGGGTTGAAAACTTCAGGATATTTGGGTGTCCAATATACTTTCATGTACCCAAGTAGAAGAGCACAAAGCTATACCCTTCAATCATAAATGGTACATTTGTGGGTACAATGAATCTTTAGAGGCATATCAGATATATATCCTTGGTCAGAGACAGATCGAGCTTAGCAGAGATATCACTTTTGAGGAAGAAATAGCCTTCAAAAGATCCAAAGAATATCATATGGACATTAACAGTGAGAAGAAGGAATATAGAATACCTTCTACCCCTTCAAAAATTTAGAGGGAGACAGTTACAGATCTAGTTGATCCGGTTGATGTTTCCAGAGAAATTTTAGTAGGCCATAAGAGGCCTGCTTGGGATCGATAGACTCTGCAGGAGGTATAGGAACATGAAACTCCTTGTGGCACATTTCTAGAGATCAATAGACCACATAGATTTTCACGCTATGTTTCAGCTATGAGCCACATCATTGATACTGAGCCTTCTTGTCATGGAGAAGCAATAGGTTAGCAGGTTTGGAAAGATTCCATGACCAAAGAGTATCAGTCCATCATAAAGAATGATGTGTGTGATATTGTTTCAAGACTGAAAGAGAAGTATGTAGTAACTTACAAGTGGATCTATAAGATCAAACATGCAACTAATGGAAGTGTCGAGAAGTAAAAAGCAATATTTGTGGCTAGAGTATTCTCTTAGGTGGAGGGAATAGATTATGAGGAGACATTTTCTCTTGTTTCCCGATACACTTTGTTTTGTAAAATTATTTCTCTTGTAGCATCCATGGGTTGGAGACTACATTAGATGGATGTAAAGAAAACCTCTCTCAATGGTGAGATTGAGGAATAAGTTTACATTGAGCATCCTGATGGATTCATAATACATGAGCATAAGTCTAATGTGTGCAGGTTGAAGAAAGCCCTGTATTGACTAAAGCAGGAACCTCATCTGTGGTATGAGAAGATTCATGGATGCTTGATGAGTTTGGGCTTCAACAATATTGTTTTTTATCCCAACCTATACTATCACATTGTTGGTGACGAGTTCCTAATTTTTTTCCTGTACGTTGATGACTTAATCCTCACCAGTTTAGAAAGTCTTATTTTTGAATGAAAGCATGCATTGACTTCTGAATTCGAGATGAAGGACCTTGGTATGATGTGTTGATTTTTCATAAGCTAGGTTAAGCATGAAGTTCATTCTTTTTATCATTTCACTTAACCATAAACAATAATGTTGCAGCAACAAAGATCACAAGAAGAAACACCATGCACAAGAACACAAGAAGTATCCCGGGAAACGCTTCTCAACAAGGGAAGAAAACCCAACCAAATCCTTTTCTATATTCTTCAAGAGAAATACCTTCACCTCCAAGAAATACCTAGCACACAAGAGGGTGCTTAAACCATAGAAATGTACTTCCTGAAATTTCCAAAATCACAAGTAAGATATGATTCCACAATGGGGAATCATCCCTTACTTATATTAGACTTGTCAAATCAACAAAGGTGTATATTGGCTCAACATGGTTGACCTCTCTAAGTCACTTTATAATTTATTATTATTATTATCATTATTATAATTAATATTAACAATATTAATTATTAATCACATTAAGGTGGGTCCGACCTGTACCCTTTACATAAGAATTAGGGTTACAAGCAAGTCTGACTCTTGAACAACATATAACAAAGGATTTGATACACCCACTATTTCTCATCCACTAGGGGCACATCCATATGGATTTCATATATCTAGCTCACTGCATTACACAAAAGAACCAGATCTACACACATTCACCTCTACTTATCCACAAGCATGTCTACTCTACAGATCTTCTTTCCCACTACCTCACACAGGAGAATCATCTGGAGTTTTCTTGTCAACTTTGGTGCTCAAAGGAGGCTAACACATCATATTCATTTCTGTTCACATGACAATGCACCCAACACTTTGGGATTTCACACATTCATCTTGTGCTCAACCACAGGCACGCCCAACTCATTAGATCGCCTTTCCAACTAGATAATCATTTGGAGTTCTTCTCACTCTTTGAATGGAGGAGGTCATATCTACATTCCTAACTTTGTCTCAGGCAAGAACCACGTACCCTTCTTAGGGGATTTCTCTCAGGTTTTTAACTTGAGAGAAAGACTTCACATAGCTGTAATGATCCACACCTCATAGGTTTGTAAGATGGATAATTGTAAATTTTTTGAACCTGCATAGAATAGATCTAGCTAAACAATAATATACACATTTGCAGAGAGAATTGGAGAAAGAAAAAGCAAGAGAGAAAGAATGGAAGAATTCTCATTAATCATATTCCACACTCAAAGAGTGAATAATTTACAATAGATATAGGATACATGAGTAAATAATGAGCCATAGTGGTGGTCTGGAGTGATCTGGACACACATCAACAGTTACGAGAGTAAATTGCCACCTAGTCTAGTCTCTCAGGAAGTTACGGGAGTGAATTGCCACCTAGCTGAGTTAACTAGTCAATCGGTCTTCAGTTAACTGACTGAACATAGAGTAGTAAGGAGTTAAATCAAGAAATAAAGGGTAATGCGCCAGTTTGGTGATGATCCCAAGTCAAGTGCTCATTAGCAAGGCGATGACCCCAATGTCGCATGGTGACAAAACCAATGCAACATCTAAACTTAACTCAATTAGTCAAACTGAAGTGTCAACTGAAATATAATATTCTCTAGGTGGAATATTCTACCCTAAAATACAGGAGACTGGATAATGACTAATTATGGCTAATAAACAAAGAAAAACCTTAGGAAAAATAAATCCTAGGTGTGTGTGAAGTAACTCCAACACCCCCCTGAACATCACTATGGTGAAAATAAAGAATGAGTCCCGACAATGAGGCCATATTAGGTACCCAAATACAAAAGATACATTGAAATAAATGAGGAAAGAGGGAAAACCTCATGGGAACACCCCCCCCCTCAAATTACAATGCATAAAATAAAAATAAAAATGAGAAGGAGCAAAAAACAGTTGCTAAGCAACCTTGTCCTTCACTCCAAGAAGACCTCGCAACAGTGCAATTTTGTGCTCATTGAAGATTTTGTTGAAGATGTAGATTTTTGCATGGATCTGTTGAAGTAGATGAATCATTGATATTTACACACATATCCAGTTTATCTTCTTGTAATTAATAATATCCAAATAATGTTTGTATGAAATTTTTAAAACCATGCGGCCGTTTCTGGAAAAAAAACTGAAATTTTGTTGATTTTAAATGATCATAACTTCACTTCCCGCACTCCATTTCGGTCTATTGTTTTTTTGAAATTGGATATTTTCCCGAGAGAAATTCAAATATCCAATTTGTTGCTCCAAATTTGGCTCAAAAACACAAGAATTGAGTCTGATGTGCATGGATCCCTTTTTGTCTCTTGATATGCATGCATTGCGGATGGAAAAGTGTCTGCATGTGACCCCTGAGATGCATTCCATATATATTCCACATGAAATTCAGAAAACAAATTTGAAATAGAGTAGAAATCATCTTCAATTAACGTAATACAAATTTGTGCAAATACTTGTATATAAGAATTTTCATAATAAGATGATTGATCTTCTAATGGATTCTCTTCTAGCTCTATCTGTTCAACCTCCTGCATGAAATATTCACAATATTTTTTATTCCTGAATAGAACCTCCAATCTGGTCCATAATTCATTTGGAGTTTATTCTTGTGATTCTTCATATACTTGGTGGAGAATTTTTGGAGAAATAGGCAAGAAGATAAATCCTATGGCCATATCTTGTCTATTGAGAAATACATTTTTCTCATCGACGAAATCAGGATCTACTTTCATTGCCATGGTTATTTGGTATAAGCCTCTACTTCTGAGAAGAAGTAGAATATTTGGCTTCCACTCCAATTAGTTATGAGGCGTGAGAAGTATTATCGGTGAGTAAAACATATATTCCATCTTTTCTGTGTTCTTCAATCTTCAATACCTGCAAAAAATAATTTGGTGTATCTTTTGCTTAGTAGTACGTCAGCATTGATACCATGTAAATGTGTTGAACTTGCACAAAATATATCTAGCTAAATAATAATACAAACATTTGTAGAGAGAATTTGAGAAGGAAAAAGCAAGAGGGAAAGAATGGAATAATTCTCATTAATCGCATTCCACACTCAAAGAGTGAATAATTTACAATAGATATAGGATATATGAGTAAATAATGATCCATAGTGGTGGTCTAGAGTGATATGGACACACACCAGTAGTTACAGGAGTAAAATTCCACCTATTCTACTCTCTCAGGCAGTTACAGGAGTGAACTGCCACCTAGCTGAGTTAACTAGTCAATCAGTCTTCAGTTAACTGACTGAACATAGAGTAGTAATGAGTTAACTCAGGAAATCAAGAGTAATGCACCAGTCTAGTGATGATCCCAAGGCAAGTGCGCATTCTCATGGTGATGATCCCAATGTTGCATAGTGACAAAACCAATGTATCATTTAAACTTAACTCAACTAGTCAAATTGAAGTGTCAACTGAAAGATAATATTCTCTAGGTGGAATATTCTCCCCTAAAATATAGGAGACTAGATAATGACTAATTATGACTAATAAACAAGGAAAATCCTTAGGAAAAATAAATCCTAGGTGTGTGTGAAGTAACTCCAACAAGAATTTCTCACATAGATGCATTCATCAACACTCCCTATGAGCTAGGGAGGCATTCTTTATCATGCCAAGTCTCACACGGATGTATTTTGAATTTTTTCTTACCTGGAGTTATCAACACTCACTCTCAACTAGGGAGCCATTCTTCATGAATTTAATTTCATGAAGATATCTTCAATCTTCTCAAGTGTAGGAAGGTATTGCATATGCATGATTTTCCTTTGCATCATATATCTGAAATAAGGATATTTCATCTCATCGTATTTCGATCCATTAGGAAACACTAGGCTCTCAAGGAGTTTTACTCATGACTCTTGGTTATCATCATAGGATCCATCTCATGGTCAAGTAAATCTGTCAGAAGCTTGTGAATCCACATTGCTTCACACACTCGATGATATATACTCTGCCTCTCTGGTAGTCAAGGCTATATAGTTTTATTTCATGTTGCATTAGGAAACCATGAAAAATTCACGATAGAACATTAGCCAGATGTGATTTTTTGGTTCACTGTACTTTCTGCTCAATCTAAATAGACATATCTTGTAAACTCAAGTTTATAGTGGAGGCATATCTCAGGCCATATCCAACTGTGCCTTGTATATATATCAATACATGTTTTTTTGTTTTCTAGTGAGTCTATCTCAGTTGACTCATGAAATGACTAGGCACATTCACTGCATGGAATGAATCAAGTCTGGTGTTGACCAGATACATTAGTGATCCAATTAGTTGTGGATCAGTCTCGTCTGAATCATCATGAATATTCTTCTTTAAATCCATTAGGGTGGATTTTGAATTCTGTCATATTGAACTTCTTTAATATTTTTGCTGTATATTTTCCTTGACTCAGGAAAATCTTATCGGTCATATGTCTTACTTCTTGTCCCAAGAAGTAGTGCATCATACTCGGATTCTTCATCGTGAATTCAAAAGTCAAGGATTACTTGTAACAACAATGCTTTCTAAACAAGACATCAGGATCAAGCTCTCCTCACCAACATTGTAATGATATAGGTTTGGATCAGCAACACTTTTGCTAAAATCCAAACTTATCAAGAATATATCTATATGATATACTAGTTTCCAACTCATGGATGGTAGTACAGATGGAAGTGTATCGAGTTCACTAGATAAGGTGTCTCATCATAGACAACTCCCTCTGTTTGTGATAAACCTCTGGCTATAGATCTTGTTTTGTATTTCTTGACACTTTCATTAGTTGCATGCTTGATCATATAGATCCACTTAGAAGTTACCACAGACTTCCCTTGCTATTCCCTGAATAATGTCTTATGCATCATTCTTTTAAGATATATTGTTATTCTTTTGTTATGGCATATTTCCATACCAGTTCTCTTGTTGCTTCTCTAAGACAAGGAGTCTCAACATCAATGAAGTGGCTCGTGACTGAAGGATATCTCGAAAATATCTTTTGATTTCTTGGAATGTGCCTTGAGAGGCTTGTATGTTTCTCTGCCTCTTGTAGAGTGAGTCTAGGTAGGAATTTTATGCCTTACTGCAATATCTCTGAACATATCAGCTAGAGAAATTGGATAACATGGAGTAATGTTTGTCTCCCTATGAATTGTTGAAGGGGGAGAACGTATTATCTCATTGTCAATCTCTATCTGAGATTCTTTGGGTCTTTGAATTTTTTTTTCTCTTCTTCAAGGACAACGTCTCTGCTTGTCTCAATCTGTCTCTGACTAGCGATGTCTTTGAAGATTCATTGTATCCTTTCTTCCTAAATGATCTAGCTTGGACTTCTTCTCTTTGGGTATAGGAAACTACATTGGGCACCCAAATAAACTAAAGTGTTCAATCTCAAGCTTCATTCCGGTGAAGACTTCTTCGAGAGTTATGTTTTTCAAAGTCTTGTGAAGACTCTTGTTTTTCACATATACTGTGTCATGCATGCTTCTTCCCCTGGAATCCTATAAATATTCTGATCATGCTGTGTAGCATTGGCTATCTCAATGATGGTTCTATTCTTCTTCTTTATCAAATGGTTTTATCTCCTTTTGAGTCAAGTGAGTCCCTCTGAAGGATAAGCATATTCTTTTTTTGTTGACCTATCTGGAACAAGAAAACAAAAAGAACCAACACAATAATATCTCCTAAGGGAGAATAATGAGTACATCTCTAGAATCAAAACATTTTAAGGAATATTGTCACAGCTACAACACCTACTTTGAAATTTAGGAATTTTTTAGAAATATAGGTTAGAGGAATGACAATTACAACAATCAAACCTGGATTCTTTACTCTGAGTATGTTGTTTCTATGAATTCACTAAGATCCCTATGGATCCATGACTTCAAAAAAGGTTCCTTCCTCCTGAAATTTCACTCATGATAATGATACCAATAATACATACAAGTGCATACCTAAGGATGTTGATATGATTTGTCCAATGGCTCTTAGCTGATATCTATCCTCTGAGATCTTTATGGAGAAGATAGCCACGATGTCACCTTTTGTTATCTTTGTTATTTTGAAGGTGGCCCTTCAAAGTAAGGGTTTGAGTAGGTGATTGGCTTCCTTGTTCCAACGTCATCTTCCTTCCATTCATTGATAGTTGTCTTTGGTAAACCATTTTGTATTAACCACAATAAGTATTCCTATGAATTCTTGTCTTTCAATAACTTTGAAGTTACTTGATCCATCAAGTTTATCTTCCATCGTAGTTTTTGTTCATCATAATTTTAGATTCTTCACAACCCTTTGTAGACTAGGCTAGAAAACCTAATGGCTAGTCTAGGCAAGCACTTTTATGTTTTATTGGACTTATGACTTCCAAAAATAATCCTTTGAGAGATAGGAGAACACTAGTGAGATGAAGAGCTCCTTTAATGAGTTTCCAGAAACCCTAGAAACCCTAGGGCCAAAATTTCAAAATGCTCAAAATATAAATCTGAGAGTCTCTAGAGATGCACTGGAGGAGGTCGTACTATCCTATGCCAAAATTATCCCCAATTTTCAAGTGTTTAAGGTCTAAAATACCTCATAAAGGAAGATCGTATGGATTTTATGGAAACCCTAGGAGGGTTGTACGGTTCTGTAGAAGAGAGAGGAGACTGGTATATTCTTGTGCAATGGGTTCTTCAAGACCTATGCTCTGATACCATGTTGATTTTTCATAATCTAAGTTAAGCATGAAGTTCATTATTTTTATCAATTCACTTAACCATAAACAATAATGTTGCAGCAACCAAGATCACAAGAAAAGACACCATGCATAAGAGCACAAGAAGTATCCTGGGAAACCCATCTCAACAAGGGAAGAAAACCCTGCCAAATCCTTTTCTATATTCTTCAAGAGAAAGACATTCACCTATAAGAAATACCTAGCACATAAGAGGGTGCTTAAACAATAGAAATCTAGTGCCCAAGAGAGGTGCCCACCTTTTTCCAAAGAAATGCACTTGCTGAAATTTCCAAACTCACAAGTAAGATATGATTCCACAATGGGGAAACATCCCTTACTTAAATTAGACTTGTCAAATCAACAAAGGCGTCTATTGTCTCAATAGGGTTGACCTCTCTAAGTCACTTTATAATTTATTACTATTACTATTACTATTATTATTACTATTATAATTAATATTAACATTATTAATTATTAATCACATTAAGGTGGGGCGGACGTGTACCCTTTACATAACAATTAAGGTTACATTAAGGTCTGACTCTTGAACAACATATAGAAAAAGATCGGATACACCCACTAGTTCTTATCCACTAGGGGCACATCCATACGTATGTCATAACTCTGGCTCACTGCATTACATAGAAGAACCAGATCTACACATGTTCACCTGTGCTCATCCAAAGGCACGCCCAATCTACAGATCTTCTTTCCAACTGCCTCAAACAGGAGAATAATCTAGAGTTTTCTCGTCAACTCTACTTCTTAAAGGAGGCTAACACATCATCTTCATTTCTATTCACATGACGATGCACCCAACACTTTGGGATTTCACACGTTCACCTTGTGATCCGCCATAGGCATGTCCATCTCATCAGATCGCCTTTCCCACTGAATAATCATCTGGAGTTCTTCTGACTCTCTGAATGGAGGAGGTAATCTTTACTTTCCTAGCTCTGTCTCAAGCAGGAACCACATACCCTTCTTAGGGTCTTTCTCTCAGGTTTGTTAGCTGAGAGAAATAATTCAGATAGCTGTAATGATCCAAACCTCATAGGTTTGTAAGTTGGAGAATGTCTCACATAATTGCATTCATCAACATGATCCACTACTTCTTGGGACTAGAAGTGTTTCATAGGAATGATGATATTTTACCGAGTCAAGGAAAATATACAATCAAGATATTGAATAAATTCTGGATGACATACTGTAAATCCATGCCTACACCAATGATGATGAATTTGAAGATTATGAATGAGGATTCTTTTGATTCAGGAGATATTGATCCAAATATTATAGACAATTGATTGGATCATTGATGGATCTGGTTAGTACCAAAACTGATATATGTTATGCAGTGAGTATACTCAGTTAGTTTACGTGACAGTTAAGACAGACACACTGGATAACAACGAAGCATGTGTTGAGATATCTATGAGGCATAGTTGGTTATGGCCTGAGATATTCCTCCAATGTAGACATGAAATTGAAGGGATATGCCAATGTAGATTGGGAAGGGATCACAGTGGACATGAATATCACATCTGATTGTTATTTTACTTTGGGTTCTGCCATGGTTTCCTGGTGCAAAAAGAAAAAAACTTATGTGGATTTGAGTACCGAAGAAGAAGAGTACATTTCATTATGTGTGGTAGTCCAGGAAGCAGTGTGGCTTTGCAAGCTCCTTGTAGACTTATTTGGTCATGATATGGATTCCACCATTATCCATTGCGATAACGAGAGATGTGTGAATCTCTCAAAGAATCATGTGTGTCACGATAACTAGAAACACATTGAGATCAAATACCATTATATAAGAGATATGGTGCAGAGGAAAGAAGTACATGTGTAGTAGCTTTATACACACAATAAAGTTGTATATTTCTTCAAAAAAATGCTTGCTAGGAAAAAGTTCGAGTACTTTCATCAGAGACTTATCTTGGTGGAGAATACCTCCCTAGATGAGAGGGAGTGTTGATGATTGTAGCTTCATGAGAAATTCTCTAGATCATTCTCCTCTAGATTGAGTTGAGACATCTATGAGAGAGCCCATGTGATGGGTGTGTCATAATCCTATGTATTGATTTGAGATGATGTGTGGTCTCTTATCATGATCCTCTAGACTAAGTTGAGACGACTTGAGATGATCTCCTATCGGACTCCTATGGACTTAGTTGAGTTGACTTGAGATGGCTCTCCTGATGGTACTCCTATGGACTTAGTTGAGTTAATTTTTTGAGAGTGACATCCCTATGGATGAGCATGGGTGGACGTGTCCCTAGTGGCTAAGAACTAGAGGATGTGTGGATCCCTTGCTATATTTTCTAAGAGTAATATTTTTTGTAACCCTAATTTGTGTTGTGAAGGGTACAAGTCAACCCCACCATGTAAAATATAATTAATATTGTGTAATGATTAATTATATGATTCATTTGAATAGGTCGGCCCTATTGTGCCAATATACACATCCTTTTGATGTGATAGGTCTTGTATAACTAAGATTATATCCCCATTGTGGATCTATATCTCTCTCTCTCTCACACATGCACACACACTTGTAACATTCTCTCAAGATAAGTGGTACGATTGAAGTGCACACTTCTCTTAGGCACAAGTTTCTATGTCAAGGAGAACCCTCTTGTGTGCTCTAGGGTTCATGGTGTGGGGTATACTATCTTGACTCTATAACAAAGGATTGTTGGCTTTTTTACCTTGATGAAGGGTCTTCCTAGGATAAAATGTTGTGTTCTTTTGCATGGTTATTCTTGTTGTGATATTGGTTGCTGCAACAATTGTGTATGGTTTTGTAGCATTGTTTACAGTTGAAGTACATGCTAAATTGAAATAAAATACATGTGCATGAGATAAGATTTAAAATTCAACACAAGGTATAAGTTAATTTTGATATTCCTGATTTGAAGGACAGATAGATGTGTATGCCTTAAAAAATGGTTAAATATGATAGAAGGTTATTTCATTGTTCATAATTTTTTCAAAAGGGAAAAGATCACTTTCGCACTCCTCAAGGCTCTCCCCCATGTCAAACATTGGTGGGGAACTTAATGGGAGAAAAGTTCCACAGAGGAATTTGGAATATATGGGGTCGAGCCCACTTGGTATTTTTTGCGGATGTGGTCAAGGAAAAATACTACCCTATTGATAAATATGAATACTACTGCATGAGATGGAAAACACTGCAACAAGATAAGATACAAACAACTCTAGAGTTCACAAATACTTTCCATACCTTGCACACCAAGTTGGGTATCAAGGACTCTGAGTGACATTTGGTTATTAAATACCATGGGGCTTTGCATAGGTACATCCAAATTGAAATGGATTTCCTAAACATATCATCATTGGAAGTTTCCTATCGATATGCTGTCAAAATCAAGCATAAATTTGGGCATCAGCACAAATGGGAGTTTGGGTCTGCAAATATGAAACAACCAAATCATGGTAAAGATGGCCCTAACCAACAACCTCACAAAAACCAGTCCAAGGAGCATGAAAATAAGGGTAAAGTAAAGATGAATAATGACACTTATAGGAAGTGGTGCGACTTCCACAAATACCCTTGGAACAACATCGATGAATGTCACTCAAAATAGTCATTGGTGGCCAAGGTCAAAGATAAGGATTCGAACCCTGATTCATAATCTGATCCAGAAAATATTAAAAATAGACAAATCATCAACGCAGACCTCACTTCTACTATCACGACCGCAACAATTCAACTAGAAGAACCATTAGATCCTAAAGAGGGGGAGTGCCTCTACCATTCATATATGTTGGTGAAGGGGACCCCAATGCATTTCATTGTTGATAAAGGCATCCAAAAGAACCTTGTCTCAGCTGACGTCATCAAACATTTGGGGTTGTCAACAACACTACACTCACATCCATACAACATCAGGTGTCTTCACCAAGGATGCGATATCTATGTCAACCAGTAGTTCCACCTGTCCTATGGCATCTAACCATTAAAGGTTGAGGTAGTGTGTGATGTTTCCCCTCTTGATGTGTGTGATTTTGTTTTGGGCCAACCATATATGTGGAAACATCATGTTGTTTATGAGTCTTGACCTCGTAGTGTCATTATTAATGTGGGTGGTCAACTCTACAGGATAACAAAGTTAGTTCTGACTATTGTTCCACCATAAACATTCTTCAAGGTAATATTTCATACTACAAAATTTATCCTCTTCGTAGTTTGTTCAAAGGATGCACAGAAGGATACTGCAACCATTGTAGCATCAACACCTTCTATCTAGTATAAGAAGATTGCAGAAGAGAAAGAATATATTGTTTCTTCACCTACGATGGTTCCTACACAATGCCCCATCAATCTCAGAGACAACATGTTGGTGGAACAAATTTAACCCCGCCAACAATAGGTTCGTGAAAACCTTCCACGGGCCAAGCAACATAAATTATCCAACAAGACACACAACTTACCAAGATTCAGATTCATAAAACGCTTTCCCCTCTTCCTAGGAAAATAAATGAAATAGAGACCTTTGGTTCCTAAGGAGGGAGTATTGATCCAGGTGGACATTGGTGGTCACCCACCTATTTCAAATTCCAACTGGCTCATCTTGACCATTTTTAGTTCAACATGTTTATTTGTAATGGGCAAATTTCTTTGTAATTGTGGGTTATTCCTTTCTGGGGCTACTCTAAATCCCTACATAACATCCAAGTGGATAATGGTGGCCGCCCACCTATTCCAACTAGATTATTTTGGATTTTTTCATGTCATTACATCTTTATGTACTTCCAAGTATGTTTTGGGGCCCTAAACAATGTTTTCTTGCCTTTCCACAGTAACTCTAAAGACAAAGTCATAATTTGATGACATAATGCATATTTCTCGAAAGGACCTTTCCAACAGGCTATCACACGCCTAAAACAAAGATCGTATGCAAAAGTTATGACCCCAAGAAGTTGATGTACTAACTTACCCCAACGGGGTCCACATGACTTTTGTCACTTCATCTCCTAGGGTTAGATTTTTGGATGTCTAGGGTTCTGGAATTATTGTTTATCATAATAAGGCCTTCATATCCTCATTGTAATCATGTAAGGCCTAATACCAAGTGTAAGGTCTGTGCATACAGAGCCTCATAAAACATAAATATAAATACAAAAACTCTATCTTATTTACTACTTTATTTACCAACATAATAATTAATAGTTTTAACATTATAATGATGAACAACAAAATTATTAAGATGAAAAACAACATAATGAACATAATGAAAAACAATATAATCATGAACACAATGATAATGAAATGTATTTACCTCAATCTGATGTTGAACTGAAGCTCAACCTGATGCTGATGAATCCTGCCCAGACTAATTAACCTCCCAGATAGCTAGGAACAACCTCTTCGACTCCATATCCCTAGGATTCCTTACGGTTTCCTGGCCCCCGAGCCCAAAATTCCCAACAACACGTGCCCCTGTGAGAGTCTTCAAGCAAGCTGCAAGTAAAATAGATGCAACCCAAACAGTTTCCTCCCTTCACCTTCTCCCTCTCCCAATTTCTCACCCTCTGATAAATTAAAAATATATCTCAACCAAAAGAGCTCCCCTTCACCGAATCCTCCCCTCCCCCTTATCTTCCTTCTCCTCCCTTATCCAACTTCCTTCCCTTCATTCATCACTCAACCACCTTGTCCCTCCCATAAATTGGTTCAACTACCAATAACAATTATATTATAATAAAGTCTTCAAAAAAATCTATTTTAAGAATTCGTTAAACTAATATTTATTAAAATAATATTTATTAAAATAATATTTATTAAAATAATATTTATTAAATTAATATTTATTAAACTTATATTTCTTAATCATGATAATTAAATAATTAATTACGGTTGTTACATACACCCACCCTTCAAGAAACTTTGTCCCGAAGTTAGAGTAATTTACAATACAAGGGAAATGACACATGGTTCATACATTCATATCCAATAAACAACATTATCAGTAAGTAAGAAAAAGAAAACTCATACATACTAGTGTACATGTGCAAGAAATGCATGTGTAGCTAGCACATACAAGTCTCGCACATGTACTAATGAAAATAATTATCACACCTATATTATTTCTTGTATGTGTCCAATCCAATCAACAAGACTATTCATTTTATAAAAGATAATAAACCAATTGAAATGTTTTCAAAATCCATGAATTACAATAATTTAGCTCAACAACGTTCATTTAGACAATTGTAGTTCAGTTATGAAATTATAAATATACATATTTACATATTCTCTTTTCAAAAATGGAAAACAGTAAATTCCACTATAAGGCAAATTCCTATACATTCCCAACTATTCTATTAATCCTTCCTCCCTAACTTACTTTCGTCTTACATCCCTATTCTTCCTCTACTGGACTATCTTGGAGCGTCAACTATATTGACCTAACTCCAAATAGAATCCGTAAGAGGAAGTGTCACTCTCTTGACCAAGATTCCTCAGCAGGCAACTGACAGTCATCATCACATGTCTAGGGGAGCATGAGCTAACACCATCCTCCCATGACTCCAGGTTTCATAGGATACACGGTGGGAAATGCCTCCACCCCTACTGTAGGACTAGTGTCCACACCCTACCATGGAATATACAGTGGCATTGTGTTGCTGGGAATTGTCATTGTATATTCAGTTTTAGGCAGTCTCACCAGCTGAAAAACCTGCACTGGTCCACATATCATAGAAATGCATTCAAAACCAACATAATTTCACATACAAAGATTCATACCATATTGTTTCTCGGTTTGTGGTCATGACTTCCACTTTTATTACTATTATCCTTTGGCTATTTTGATAGCCCATTCACCTGCAGATTATTCTATAACACAACTCATACATATCTATGCATTATCATCATGTAAATGCATTTGACCATAATCTCAATTCGGTATCCACGTACCAACAACTTTAAATCTCAAAATTTTCAAGTTAGAAATAGATCGCATAATATCCCCATAATTCAATTAACGTTAACCGTTCATAAATTTTCCATTCACATAATAGATTGCATCATATCCATCATCATTCAAATAACATTAAACATTCATAGAATTTTCATTCACATAATAGATTACATCATATCCATCATCATTCAAATAACGTTAAACATTCATAGAATTTGCATTCACATAATAGATCGCATCATATCCATCATCATTCAAATAGCATTTAAACATTCATAGAATTTTTGTTCACATAATCGATTGCATAATATCCATCATCATTCAAATAGCGTTAAACATTCATAGAATTGGCATTCACATAATAGATTTCATAATATCCATCATCATTTAAATAATGTTAAACATTCATAGAATTGAAATTCACATAATAGATTGCATAATATCCATCATCATTTAAATAACGTTAAACATTCATATAGGTTCATATGTCTTAAAAGTTCAAGTGTATCATTAATAGTTTCATAGTGAATAGAAAATAAAGTTGATTAGGCCTCAGGTAATCCTAG
>WSFP011472617.1:0-17484 GCA_009831015.1 Picea engelmannii
AGAGAGTCCCACCATAACCAAAGAGAAAGTCCAAGCCAAAACCGAAATGCTAGTTGCAGTAGTTGTAACTACAACTCCTCTCCAAACTTGCGCACCACTGGTCTTATGCAGTTGTGAGAGTGAGTATAACAAATGAGCTCTAGCGCCCTCTATTTATACTACTCTATCTCACTTGACAAGGCCGACTTCCCTTTCTGGAGGCTAATAACTCAATATTAAATATTCTCTTGAGCCGACTTGTCTCCTAGAGTTATTATCCAACGTTTTAGGGTTTCTCTTGCTTCCCAAAATATTCTAGTCTTGTCAAAAGGTTATACATGGAGGTTAATACCTCCTGCAACTACCATAATATCAACACTCCCTCCTAGCTAGGGAGGTATTAAAGGAAATGATTGTGACAAACAACCTGTTTGACAACTATAAGAATATCCAGTATAAATAGGATAATACATAATAATCCATGAAAGATGGTAAATATAATTCAATGATAGATGATATCTATACAATGAGAATGAGGGCTCGCTTGTATACCCACACAAGGGTGCCCTTACTAACAGTCATGTCCTTTGATACATGTCTTTTCATTATTACTAACTATTATTTATTAATTTATTATTTAATCATTATCTATTTATATCTTATTTATATGTATATTTATGTTCATAACATTGCCTTCCTATTAAAAATGCTTTGTCCTCAAAGCATACTTATGGAAGACTTATCTCTTTCTCTGGCTTGTAATATATTCTCTTGATTCTTCATCTTTAAGCTAGTGATCATTGAGGACCTGAGACGATAGGATCTTCAAAGCACTGAGTAGAACTGTCAAATTGTAAAGGAGTCTACCCACCCTAGTTTGATCTTTTGTGGAACTACGTGTTTATAGGGTTCTTGAAAGAAACTTGATGTATTTCGACTCTTATGATAGTGTCTACTTTGAGCACCACTTGCAATGGAAGTAATATTCTTCGAAATATCTATCATTTCCTTATGTTGAGACATTGATTGGTTGAAATATCTACTTTTGTGATTAGGATGTCGATAAGGCATCCTTGCAACTTGATCTTTATTTATTATACTTGCATCTTTTTTCTTGATTAACTTTTGGAATTGAGTCTTCTTCATATCTATGGCTTGTTTGTACCTCGACATTTGAAAACTTCTTTACATCAGCTGGATTTTCCTCCTTTTGAGTTGTAAGGTTGATTGGGTCTGTCATCATTTCTTTATTGACTAATGATGTTTTGCAATCTAGCTTTTCTTGTAAAGTCTTCTTATCATGCTTCAACTTTTTGATTTGTGTTAGTAAATTTTGATTATGAACCCTTAGGTGTGAAATTTTGTCTTCATATTTTGATTCACCATCTTTATTTATAATATTTCGATTCTCTGTCCTTTCATATTTCATCTTTTTAATTTGTTCAATTAATTTTTTATTAAGGTTCTTCAAATGAGAAGCTTCTTCATCATTTCCTGATAATTTCTTCCCAAGATCTTGATTCTCTTGCTCCAACTCCTGGATGTGTTATTTTGTATCCCTTGACTTCTTAATCTGAGTAAGTAGTTTTTCACGATGATTTTTTAAGTGAGATATTTCTTGTTTTTTTTTTTGTAAGTAAGAAGTTTAATATATTAAGATCCTGCTAGAGGCAAAAGGGAGTTCCAAAATACAATGATGGTCCTGCTGGAATTACCGGGCTACCCCAACAGAGGGGAAACCAACCCAACCAGCAATTTAGTCAGCATAATCATAGTAATAAACTATAACAAGTAGTTTTTGAGACAGTGTGGACATCCATAAAAAGAAAAAAACAACAGACCAGCTGACACGACTTCTAAAACAGCAAGAGCCTAGACACCTGACATGTAACCTGGCCAGGTGGCGTTGAGATCCCCTGTCCATGGTTCTTCTTCGACAACTGTCGTCCCGTCCCCCCACTGCACCTCGACCTCCTCCTTGGTCTCAGTTCCAAGGTCGTGTCGCACGGTGTCCTCCTCAGCCATGGTTGCGCTCCCATCCCGTTTCAATTCTGGCTCTGCTGCACACTGCATTATGACATCCCCAACTGTGGTAGCTGCCCAGGGTTCCTGCTTCGAAGACGCGCGCGCCGCGACCTCCCCTTCGGCGGTATCTGCTTTGGGTTCTTGCCTAGAGGTCGCTCCTTCCGGGGTCGATAGGAAAGTCTCATGCATCAAGGAGGGGAGCTGGAGGAAGAGCGCCACCTTGTCATTCGTGAGTTGCAGCCGAAATTGCAGGTCCTCCACCCCCTGGCGGAGTTCTAAGACAAGACCGTAGAGGATGGATAAATTATCTTTTACCTGCTGGCCATTAGTGGTATCAAAGTTGGGGAGCCCATAATTCCCAGGCTTCCGTGTAGAAGGTGGTGGCTCGTCTCCTAAGTCTCTTGGAAAAGACGAACGAGGAGGATGGGTCGGTTCACTCACAGGTGGAGCGAGGAGGAGACGTAAAGACGAGCATGGCGGTCGAGGAATAATTTCTAGGCAATTGATGCTCGCTGTCGGCGGAACGGGAGGGGTATTGCTGTGAGGCGTGGCCTAGAGGTGAAGGGATGAGCCAGTGGGAGGCATAGTAGGTGAAGAAAATGCGGGTCGCCGAGGTCTCCAGGGAGATCCCCGCTGAGGCCTCCCTCTCAAACGTTGCTTATGTTTAGGCATAGGGTGCACACAACAAAGGTCACAGGGCTGGGTGTAGAAAGGAGCCACCGGGGACCAGTGGACACTATCAGAATACGGCCATGGCGACGAAAGGGGAAGCCCATCAAACCACCATCAAAGACAATGAGAAGAGACTAGTAACAGAGCCATAAAAAAATGCGGAGGCCGAGTGTGGGCATTAACACCCTTTCCCATCGTCATAAGAGCGTATTAAAGCCGTTAGGGGGTGGCGGATGGTGGCACGCGCCCATCACATGGCTCTATGCCCCGTTGGCATAAGCCGTCCTCCAGCATGCACCAAGTGGTCTCCACTGACACCCCATCCGGGGGAGCATCCTACATCCTAGATTTGCGGATACACTGCTGGAGAATGGGATGATCAGGTTCCAGGGCTGGATTGCAGAGGAGTTCCGACTCGCTCCAGTTGATACCCATATTGGCTAGTTCATCCGCAACTTGATTCGCCTTCCTTCTGACGTGGGCTGGGATGATGGTCAGATTTGGTCGTAGTGAATCAGAAATAGTCTGCAGTCCATGCAGGAGTCTCCAGCTGGGCGATATTATATCCGAGTTGGCCCCATTTAAAATTTTCCGCAGCAAGTTGATGATGATTAGAGAATCGCCCTCAACGATTAACTTGGTGAAGTTATTTTTAATGGCCAGTTGCAACCCCCTGGTAAGACCCCACAATTCTGCTACATTGTTCGTGGAGTGGCCTAAGGGGCCCGCGCTGATGAGAAGGATGTGCCCATGAAGGTTGCGAAAGACAATTCCATAGCCTATAGGTCCGAGATTGCCCTTAGAGGCCCCATCAAAATTGAGCTTGAGGAAGCCCTCTGGGGGAGGAGACCAAAAGGAGGGGTTGATGGAGGGATGGGACGAGGGAGGAGAGGGTCGAACCTGAGGGGTAGAGGGTGGAGTCCAGAACCGGAGGATGGGAAGTTCGTCTGGGTTGCTATTATCGTCTTCTCCGGATCGTGGCTGGAGGGGTAGAGTCTCCAGGATGTTACGATAGCACCGATGCCAACAATGTTGCCAAGGAAGGGACATCCCTTTGAAGATCCTTATGTTCCTTTCTTTCCAGGTTTGCCAAAGAATAAATCCCAGTAGAAGTTGCCAAACCCGATTGAGGAGGGGGGAGTGGAAAGCTTGGTCCCTCCAGTTCGTAATGGTTGTTAGGATGCTATCTCAACAACGGTCTGAGGTGCGCATAATAAGCGCTGCTTGATCCCAGATTTGAGCAGTATAATGGCAAGAGTTGAGAAGATGGTTCGTTGTTTCCTCTGCCTCTCCAAAGAGTATGTAGATAGAGGGACCAACAAAGCCCCTTTTCGTTAGGTTATCCCAAGTAAGAATGCTGGAATGGGTCACAAGCCAGAGGAAGAGGGTAATTTTCGGCCAGTGCTTAAGACTCTAGATCTTGCACCACTCTTTCGTGATAGGGAGAGGGTCTAAATGAGCCTTGAGTTGGTATGCTTCCCATGTGATGAAGGTTCCCTGTGGTCTGTATCCCCATCTCAAGATATCCTCTCCTGCTATTTTGGGAATTTTTCATTTCGTCATCTCTTCTTGCCAAGGAGCTATATCCACGCCTGCCTCCCGATCGATGCTTTCCCTGTCCAGGTGCCACTGGTGCCAAGTGTCTTCCTAGGGATTGTCCCGCCCGAGTGGTTTGAGTACAAATGGTAGGGGCCCATTCCTCCTTGCTCAGAACCGGCCATTGTTGCCAGGAATCTTGCCAGAATAGGGCCGTTTTCCCATTCCTGATTTCCCAGAAGGCGTGCTTAGTCACCAGTTGTCGATTCTGCTTGGCTGCTGTCCAAATTAAAGAGCCCGGGTTATCCTCATTCCAGCGAATAAGGTTCTTTTCTGCCACATTTGGAGCATATTTCTTCCTCCAAAGTCGGGCCCAAAGGTCCTTGGGGATTTTTAGCCATCGCCACCAGATTTTGGCACTTAGCACCTTGTTCATGATGAAGGGGTCCCTCAGTCCCAAGCCTCCTTGCTCTTTGGTTCGACAGAGTTTGTCCCAACTGACCAATGCTATTTTCTTTCCTGTATTGAGGCCTTACCAATTGAAGTTTCTTTGTAGGCTTTTAATAGTGGTAAGTACAAATTTCAGAGTGGCCAACACAGAGAAGTAGTAGATCAGAAGGGCTTGGAGGATGACCTGGAGAAGAGTGAGGTGGCTGGGGAGATTTAGAGCTTTGTAGGTCCAAGAGGAAATCCTTTTGGAAAAGTAAGAGAGGAGGTGTTCCCAGGAGGAGTTCCGGAGAGCATTGTCGATCAGGGGGATGCCAAGGTATTTGGACGGAAGGGAGCTTCTGTTGAAACCGAGGAGGCCAGAGATATGGCACTGGACCGGAAGGGGGGTGTTGAAGAAAAAGATTTGGGATTTATCCTTGTTGCAGTCCAGGCCTGAAGAATCAGAGAAAGTTTGAAGGATATCCAGGATGGAGTTGGATTCTCGGACCGTAGGGCTGCCCATCAAGAGGGTGTCGTCAAAAAACTGGCTGTGCGAGATAGAAGGGGAGATACCATGCAAGGGGAGACCTGTCAGAAGATTGGTTTCAATTGCTGCATGGATGGATCTACTAAGGCCCTCAGCCAAGATAATGAACAGAAACGGAGAGAGGGGATCTCCTTGCCTGATTCCTCTAGAGGGGGAGAAGGGCCTCGATGGGACGCCATTGATGAGAAGAGAGAAGAAAGCTGAAGAGGTTAGATTCACTATCCAGGTTACCCAGCTCTGATCAAAGCCAAAAGCAAGAAGCATTGCTTGCATATATTCCCAGCTGATCTTGTCAAAATCTTTAGAGAGGTCTAATTTGAGGAGCATACCCGAGGTCTTGGTCTTCTGCAGAGAATGGATCACCTCATGGGCGAGGATAACACTGTCTAGGATTTGTCTGCCCTCAACGTAGCCTGATTGCTCCGGAGAAATTATTGTAGGTAAGATGGGTTTGAGTCTCCTGGCTATCACTTTTGTGAGGAGCTTATAAATGACATTGCACAAAGCTATCGAACTAAATTGCTTGGGGTGATGTGCCCACCCTTCTTTGGGAACTAAGGTTATGAAAGTGGCATTAAGATCCTAGAGAATCTGGCCGGTGGCTCGGGAATCCTCTAAAATTTCCCAGACTTCTGTTCTGATCAACGACCAGCAGTGATGGAAAAATTCACTTGTGAAACCGTCGGGGCTAGGAGCCTTACACTTAGGTGTCTCCTGAAGTGCTTGGTCCACTTCCTCTATTGTTATTGGCCGGAGAAGGGTGGCATTTTTCTCCGGGGTGACGAGGGAGGGTACATGCCGCATGACCTTGTTGATGGCCTCACGTCTGTTTGCCCGAGGTTCTGTGAGGAGGTTTTGAAAATAGTCTATCAAGGTATTTTCCATGTCCCCATGGGAATGTACAATGTCCCCATCGTCTAAGATGAGATGAGTGATATTATTGGAGTGTCGTCTTTGGATGACAGTTCTATGGAAGAATTTGGTGTTGCGCTCCCCTTCCCGGAGCCATTGCACTTGCGATTTCTGTTTCCATAGTATCTCTTCTTGCTTTTTCCGGACTTCGAGCTGCTAATTTAATTTTATTTCCTGGGATTTGAGTTCATTTGTTAATCCTCCTAGTCTGATCTGCTGCTGAATCCCTTCCAATTGTGCCGAAATTTGTTTTTGAGCATCAAAAATGTTGCCAAAGGTGTGCTGGTTCCAGATTTTGAGAGTTTGCTTGAGGTTTTTTAACTTTTGCTGGAATCTATACATTTTGGATCCGCCAGGGACCGTTGCCTCCCTCCACTAGGCCTGGATGTTTTCTTGGAACTCCGGGTGGTCTAGCCAGAATTTCTCAAACCTGAAAGGTTTCTTACCAGGAGTGGCTTGGATATCCAACCTTAATTGTAAAGGCCAATGATCTGACCCAGAGAAATTTAGGATAGCAGATTCCATTGCGATGCCTTCCATCATAAGAGATTCAGATATGAGGAATCTGTCTAGCTTGCAGGCAATTTGGTGTATACCGGTTCTTCTATTTGTCCAGGTGTGCAAGCCATTGCTAGTGTCCAGATCAATTAGGTGAAGATCGTCTATGAGAATATTGAAGTCATCGGAGTCCCAATCCAGGCGCCTTGAGCCTCCTCTTTTTTCCTCCAGGCTGCGGATAATGTTGAAGTCACCACCGACAGTCCAGTTTTTTTTGCTGTGCTAGTCTAGCAACATAGCGCAGGCTCCTGAGGAAGGCCTGCTTATCCCTTGGGTTGGCTGGGCCGTAGACATTGGTCAGATGTCCAGGCCTATTTGAGCCTATAAGCCTGTAATCAGCTGTGATGGACCATTTGGTGGTAATGAAATTTTCCAGTAGCACTACATTGGTGTTCCACAGAATGTCCAGACCACCAGCTGTTCTTGTGGCATCTATTGAGTCTGCTTTCCCCAGTTTCCAGCAGTAGGGTAGTAGCTTGTCAATGTCTTCTGAAGTACATTTTGTTTCCTGTAGAAGTAAAATTTCTGGTTTTTCTGCTAATATCAGATCCCATAGCACTTTTTGCTTGCTACGTCCGTTGAGGCCTCTGATATTCCAAGTGATGATATTCATGATGACGGTGGTGTGGGGAGAGGAGGGAAGCTATCCGAAATCAGGTTAATTTGTCCCGAGTTTACCATAAAGTCCCCTATCTCTTGTATGAGTTTGTTGGTGGATTTTCGACCCCTTTTCTTTTCGTCTTTCTGGGGTTTAGTCGGGTTCTTTGATTGACCGCCCTGGATTCCTAGGCCTTTGCTAGCCTGGGCTGAGGACCCAACTAAGGAGTTGAGGAATACTTTGTGGACCTTTCGTAATTGATCTCTGGGTATGGTGTAGAGTTTTTGTTGCCTATAGGTGTGCTCCAGGTGCTCCAGATCCACCCCAGCAAGGTCGTGCTCCTCTAGCTCCATATCCGCCTCCCCGTCGTCGGTCTCTTGTAGGTCAGGAGCAGTGTCGGGGGGGGGAGAGGTCAGGCTCCTTGCCCTGGGTTGGTCGTTCCGTTCCTTGACTGATAGATTGAGGTGCATTGCCCGAAGGAGGTACAATGGGGTTTGCAAGATTTATGGGGCTTTCTGGTTGGTTTTGCAAGATGGAAAACTTATTGCTAGTAGAGGGATCTTTGCTTACATGAGCCAGTTGTTTCCTTCCTCCTTGATGCCTTTTCCCCGTTGGTTGTGCAAAGTCGTCCTTGTCCTTGCCGCCTTATGGGTTCCCTTCTTTTTGCACCATGTTGAGTGGGCAATCTCTGAAGAGGTGACCATGCTCATGGCATTTTATGCACCGGAATGGAATATGCTCGTAGTCAATGGTTTGAGACCAGTCCTCGTCATGATAGTCCAGCGTGATGGATCTTGGGAGCATCTTGGCTATGTTCAAATACACACAGATTAGCGCATAAAAAGTATATCGCCGCTGCTTAGTGGCCTCTGAGGATTTGACATAGACACCTATAGTGTTACCAATGTCGGCCAGGACCTCTTCAAGCCAGAACTCCTGGGGCAGGGAGTATAATATAATCCAGACCGGAGCGTGGGCAAAGTCTTCCTTCTCAGGGCTGAACTTCTCTGTCCAGAATCTTAAAAAGAGTCCTGCCGAGTTATAGAAATATGGCCCCCCATCAAAGATGCGATTGCGATCCTCCAGGTTGTGGAAGATAATAGTGAAGAAACCCTTGGAGCCCAGTTGTAAATCATAATGCCCTCTCAGCTTCCACCAGTATTGTATCCATTTGACCAGATCTCGCTCCGAAGGCCAGAGCCCTAGGAATTTACCCTTTAAGGCATAGTCCCTCATGTATTGCTTCTGTTCTTCTATACACGGTGAGCTGATGACATACTTCGGGGCTTGTGGGATACATTTACCCGGCATCCATGGAGTTGACGCACGGGCAGAGGTCGTCTCCTTCCCTGGATCTATATCCATTTCTCTATCTTTGAAAGTTCCCTCCTCCAGGAGCTCCGCACGCAGATTTGGTGGCAGCTCAAAGGTTGGCCGCTTCGACCCTTCTGTGGGACTGCCATTTGTCGTTATTTGGTTGTAGGAGGCGCCCGACGACTCCCCCTCCTTGCGATTCATGAGCCCCAGTGGGGCAATGGATGTGGTATCACAGATCAGGGCTGCATGGAGGCTCTAAACCCTAGTTTTCCACTTCCCATATATTTGTATTATTCTTTTTGATATTTCTTGGTTTTTATCAGCAATAACTTCATCATATTCTTTTTGCATCTTTGATATCGAGTTCTGATTATCTGGAAGGATCACCTTCAAGATATCTTTAAAGTCTTTTGATGAAGGAGTTATCAATTTTGACCTCATAGTAATGTCTTGAAGAGTCATCCTCTTCTTTTTATAGGGAAAAGTCACAAACTTTTTTTCTATGTTTAAAATGAAGGTACCTAGTTTTGTTAACCAACATTTCTTGAGAATGATGTCAATCTCTTCTTGAAACATAGTTGTAACATGAAATTGAGATATATATTCACAATCATCAATTGTTACTTGCAAGTCTTTAATTTCATATTGTCTCTTGCAAAAAATATTTGTCTTTTCACTTATGTTATACTCTAAAATAAATAATTGATTCACCAAATTAATATTAATAGAATTCCCATCGTGGGTTACGCTGATAACGATGTTAACCTCTCTTTCTTGAATAATCCCCTTTAATGTAAATAACCCGTAAGTTGAAATGCAACATCCTTCATAAGAAAATATTTCATTCGTCATTTTAGGCTCCATTTTGTTTTTCATTCCAAATTTACGATAAATAATACTTGATTTTTAATGTAATACCCTTGGTATTTATAACTTATTTTTTCCAAAAGGAATCAAATACCTTTTTAATTAAACTTTACCTCTCCACTTAACTTCTAATTTTTTTAATTTATGTCTCTCTTGGACTTCTTGAAATATCACTTTTATTCCTTTAATAACCCTTATAATATAAGATAAACTTAGGATATAATAAACTAATCTTCTTTTGATTCCACTAAGCAATAATATTAATCCTTTCACCTTGGATTTGGCCCTTTTATACTTCTAATAATATTCAACTTTATCCCTTTAATATTAAATTGACCTTCCAATAGTATTTTAGTAATACTCTTTGTTAAATAATCTTTGATAGAGTTCCTTGTTACTTCGAAATGGGATCTTTTATAAATAAAAAATTACTTTCACTAGACAATCAAATTTAATTGTAATTAATATGGTATTTTGTATTCACTTTACTCACCTTTTTTTATATTATTATTTAAAAGTACCTTAATACTATATTTAACAATTTCCGTAACTATCTTGGAATTTTGTTATGTACTAACTTTGCATTTGTTTGTGTTTTTTTAAAACTTTGTATGTCTTTTTATTTTATAAATGGATGTCTATCTCCAAGATTTAAGATAATTATTAACAATGCATGTTGCCCACTTTTTATTACATTAAAAGGTGTACACCTATTGACAATGGGCACATTTAATATATTTTTAGTACTTAATCAATTTTGTATGGACAAGATTAAATATTGTTGGAATATTCTTAGTCGTCTCAATAAATCAATGGTTGTGATTTCAACCACTAACTTCCTCACTATTATAAAGACATCCATTTACATGTTTATTTTTTTACTTTTACTTAATCATATTTAAAATTTACTATGATGGCTAGCCGATTGCCACCTCTGAGTGATTAACGTTTCATTTTCTAAAGATCCCAAGTTTACCAGCCACGATTTTTACTCCAACTATTATTTACTGGGTGGGATTTTCCTGCCTGGAGCTCTTCCCGCGTCGTCTTACCACGTCAGTTATTTAATGCACATGATTATGTGGTTATTTAATGCCCGTGGCTTGATTATTTCGACGTTCACCAGCCATGAGTGACTTGTGGCTGTGCTAGTTATCAAACCAATGAATACGTTGCCAACACTGAAATCGGTGGACTTAAAACTAACATACACAACGAATTTAAAAGATTGCTTGGTTATGGTTACTTCCACGGTAACAGTTTCTCGATCCCCACGCAAAGTATCCCAGTTTAGTTACCTCATGGAAACGATGGAAAATGTAACAAAATATTATCTATAGTTGCTACCCTTGGTTACACGCCCCCCTCTTCAGATTTGATAATGACCCACACGTTGGAATCTTAACCTCGAATAAACCTGGAATGAACACGATGCTAAAGGAGGTTTGTGTGATTAACCTCCATGACGATTACTGTAGAGAGTAGCTCTCCACAAAGATGTTTATAATGTTTTGTTCCCCACGAATTACAACGAATCTTTACTTGAATTCCTCAATTAACGGTCTACAAAGTTTCAACAAATTGTAACGGTTTAATGGTTAATTCACTGTACTGAGTGGCAAATAACGGCACTTTGAGTCAACAGTTAGATATCCAGTTTCAACAAATTGTAACGGTTTAATGGTTAATTCACTGTACTAAGTGGTAGATAATTGCACTTCGAGTCAATAGTTAGATATCCACTGACAACACTATTTCGACTTGTCTCTGCCCTGTGCTTGGTTATGTTTATCAAATTTACAGTAGAATCGTTTTCAAAAGTAACTTATTTTAAAAGGAAAAATGCCCCGGTGTGGTCAAAGACCCGAAAATCAGAGAAACTCTGAATATTTGAATGGCCAAAAGCCTGCAATTATGTTTTCAAGGCAACAAATATTGACCAAAGGTCTGGTGGCCAAAGACCAAGATCAAACGTATCTCTGATACCAATGTGACAAACAACCTATTTGATAACTATAAGAATATCCAGTATAAATAGGATAATACACAATAATCAATTAATGATGGTAAATATAATTAAATGATAGATAATATCTATACAATGAGAATGAGGGCTCGCTTATATACCCACACAGGGGTTCCCTTACTAACAATCATGTCCTTTGAGACATGTCTTTTCATTATTACTAACTATTATTTATTAATTTATTCTTTAATCATTATCTATTCATATCTTATTTATATGTATATTTATGTTCATAACAATGATCCAGATTTATGAGCGGAACAAAATGAATAACAGACCGAATACACTAACACAAAGATAACAATAGATATCCAGTGAACAATAACTTCTATTGAATAAATGAAATAGGCTGAAACAGTAAAACTTCAGAACTGAAACAACTTGCTCAAATGGTGGTAGCTATCTCTAAGAGATGTGGCTGCTAAGCGCATCCGTCTAAGCAGAATGATTACAATGATGCTCCAAATACATTTTTAACATTATGCATGAATTCCAAAACCCTAAAAATCCAAAAACCTAACCCTAGGAGGTGAGACGCCAAAAATTATGTGGGCCCCGATGGGTAAGTTGGTACCTCAACTTCCCGGGGTCGTAAATTTTGCATACGACCTATGTTTTAGGCACGTGATAGCCCATTGGAAAGATCTTTTCGAGAAATACACATTATGCCATCAAAATCTGACTCCGTCTACAATTTGACTATGGAAATCCAAAAAAACATTGTTTAGGGCCCCAAAACAACCCTGGAAGTACAAAAAGATGTACTGACATGAAAAATTCCAAACTAAGCCAGTTGGATTAGGTGGGTGGCCACCAATATCCACCTGGAAGATGTGTAGGGCTTCAGACAACCCTGGAAGTGTAGAAACCACAATTACAAAGAAGTACATAAGAACATGTTGAACTAAAAACTATCAAGAGGAGCCAGTTGGAATAGGTGGGTGGTCACCAATATCCACCTGGATCAATCCTCCCCCCTTAGACAACAATGGTATCCATTGCGTTGAGGTCCCCCATCAGGTGAGGAAACTTCAATTGAATTTGGCCCCGAGTGAGCCACTTGCCTTGGTGTAGGAGTTTCCCTGCCTTGACAACTCAATAAAGTCAGATCCTCTACTAGCAAGTGCCCTTGACCTGTGTGTCCACTATCTGATCAATGGATGCATGTTCCATGTAGTCAGGGTTGATATATGTTGGTGTTATCTATTATGCGATCTTTGAGGTGTCTAATAAGGGTGGAAAATATGGCCAAAGGAGGTCCACATTGAACACTGGGTGCAATTCGAGGAAGGGTGGAATGTTGAGCTCAAAAGCATTGCTACCCAAAACCTTGGTGATAGTGTAAGGCCCATAGAGAAGTGGGAAAAGCTTACAATGGGGCCGTGTAAGGCGCTCTTTCTAAAAATGTACATGCACAGGATGTGCACAATCATCTAATTGATGACCTTTGTTTGGTCCTCGATTTTGCGGTCGAAAGCAGTGGATTTAGTGAGCGTGGTGTCCAAAAGTGATCAGAGACTCAACCAAAATATGTTGAGGAACCTGCTATCTTGATTGGAAATGATGATTTTTGGTATCCCAAAATGGACTCACACTCGTTCAAATAAGATATTGGCAGTATCTGTCGCTACGATGCTCTTCTTGCAGGCTATGAGGATGGCCATCTTCGAAAACCGATCAACCACCACAAATACACAATCATTGCCTTGCTTGGTGGATGAAAGGCTAGACATGTAATCCATCGAGATGGATTCCCAAGGCCTCTCGGGAGTAGGAAGAGGGGTTTATAATCCTTGCTTCTTGATGGCTAGCTTGGCAATGGCACAAGCAATGCAAGATATGATATACTTGCTAACGTCATGTCAGAGTTCTGGCCAATAAAAATGTTTCTGTAGAATGACCACAATTTTCACCACACCAAAATGTCCTGCCATCCGACTATAGTGAGTCTCCCAGATCATCTTTGCACACTCACTTGACGGAACATAGATATGGCCAAGATGATATAACAATCCATCCCGAATGTGAAAATTGGTGACATCTGCGCCTGTACCCAAGAGCTGATAGGTGGTGGCGAAGTACAGATCTTTCTGATAAAGTTGGGGCCACTGAGATGCCTCATGTCCATAGGAATGGAGCACAGTGGTGAGTGCATCCATGGGAGGTCAACTGAGGCAGTCAACGACACAATTTGTGCTCCCTGTCTTATACTTGATGTTGAGATGGAACTGCTGCAGGTAGGTGGACCAATTCTGATGGTGGTCGTTTTGCAACTTCCCCTGTGTCTGTATGAACTACAGAGGCTTGTGATCAGTGTGCATGATTTCCTGCTTTCCTAGAATGTAATTTTTACATTGACGACAGGATCGTACAATGGAATACATTTCCTTGTCATAAGCAGGGAATTTTCAGACAATATCTGAGAGTGTCTCACTATGGTATGCCACCGGATGACCATGTTGAGCGAGAACTATGCCTACAACATAGTCAGATTCATCAATATCAATCTCGAACGATTGTTGTAGATCAGGTAAGGAGAGTATTGGAGATGAGCACAAGCGATGCTTCAAATCATCAAGTGCTCGTTGTTGTTCCTCCCCCCACGTGAGCTTTTCCGTACCACTTCCCTTGGTCACTTGGCTGAGGGCCCATGCAATATGGGAGAATCCCAACACAAACCGTCGGTAGAAGTTGGCCAATATCAAGAATCTTTGAAGCTCGATTAGTGTGGTTGGGGCTGGCCAGTCACAGATGAATTGGATTTTAGCTTGATCAACATGTACCCCATGCTCATCAACAATGTAGCCCAAGCATTGAACCTTGTTCATGCGAAAGGATCATTTTTCCAAGTTGGCATATAGCTTGTGCTGCTGTAGAGTGCTCAAAACTTGTTCTATATGCTGCATGTGCTCCTCCCAAGTTTTTTTGAAGATGAGGATGCTATCCAAATACACCACCACAAAAGAGTTGGTGAAGGGTCTCAATACATCATCCATCAACCTCATAAAAGTGGCTAGTGCATTTTTTAAGCCAAAGGGCATGACCAACCATTCGAAGAGACCTTATTTAGATTTGAAAGTTGTCTTCCATACACCATTTGGTTCAATGGGAACTTGGTGGTTGCCAGACTTTAGATCAATATTCCTGAAGAAATTTCCCCCCTTGACTTGGTCAATAAGGTCATCAATTCTGGGAATTGGGTATCAGTTCCTGACTATGATTTTGTTTAATTCTATGTAATCAATGCAGAGCCGCCAGGTCTCATCTTTCTTCTTCACTAGTACAATCAGGCTTCCGCAAGGGGAGGAGTTGGGTCTGATGTGCCCCTTTTGAAGCATCTCTTGGATCTGACACTTGATTTCATCATTTTCCATCAGCGAGCGACGATAGAATGGTCAATTAGGAAGATGTGCACTGAGGGTTATATCAGTTGGATGCTTGACTTGGCAGTGTGTCGGTACCCTAGTGGGTGAGGAGAAGATGTCTTTGTACTCTTCCATGATCTCATCCACTTGCTTCTACTAGAAAGAGAGACTTTGTGTAGAGGCCACAGATGTAGCAATGACCTTCTACTTACTGTGAGCATGGATCACAAAGAAGACAAACTTCCTGGTCTGTGAAATGACCTTACTACATTGCTTAGAAAAGATTAAAGAAATAGCGGTAGGTGGTGGCACCTCTGGTATCATGTACAATTGTCTACCCAAATTAATAATAACACTACAGGGTCTAGACTCATACACATCATGACGCTTCCACAAATATGGTTGTCCTAAAAGAACATCACAAACTTCAAGGGGAGCAATATCACATAATACCTCGTCCTTGAAATGCTTGATGTCGTAGAGCATACAACACTGTTGGGTGACACAGAGATCTATTCCTTGGTGAATCCAACCGATGGTGTAGGGCTGCGGGTGCGGTGTTGTTGGCAGGTCCAACCACTTGACGACCTCTGCTGAGATCAAGTTCTTCTGACTGCCACTATCGACAATGAAATGAAGTGGAGTCCCCTTTACCCACATCTGCGAGTGAAATAGGTGTTCCCCTTCCTTTGGTTCTTCTGGTTCACTTGGATGGACTTTGGTGGTAGCGAGCGTGGCACTGGGTTCAACATTGATAATCCTCTTGTGTTCTTATGGATTTGATTCAAAGTCAGAATCGACCTCTGACTCAGAATATTTAATCTCATCCATGAGTGACTGCTTGGAGAGACATTCTTCAGTGTTGTGCCAAGGGATTTTATGGTATTCACACCATTTTCCCGTGTCCTTTGACTTCTGATTGCCCTTCTTGTGTTGTGGCTTAGATTGGGTGTCCTAAGAGTGGCCATATTTACTCTGTCCCTTGTTGTGTGGGTTGGGGCCACCTTTTCCTTGCTTTGGTTGTGAGGAGTTTGCAGATCCAAACTCTCACCTCTTTTTCTTAAATTTATGCTCAATCTTAACAACATATCTATACGCCGTACCCCATGATGTGATGTCCAAAAAATCCATTTATGTTTGAATGTATCTATGAAAACAACCACGGTATTTGAGCACCAAATGTCGTTCAGAGTCTTTGATACCCAATTTCTTGCACAGGGTATGGAAAATATTGGTGAAATCTGGTAATTTTTGGTCCCTTTCCTGACGCAGTGTGGTCCATCTAGTGTACTGGTCCTCGTAGCTTCCAACAGGGTAGTATTCTTCTTCAATAGAATCCCTGAAGGAATCCCATTTGGGGGAGACCCCAAATATTGCAGATTCCTCTATGGCCCTTTACTCAGAGTAAGTATCCCACCAATCCTTAACATGGGGGACGACCTTGAGGAGTGAAAAAGTAATTTTTTCCCTATCGGAAAAAAATTGTGGACTGAAAAATACCCTTCGAGAAGATTCAAGCATTTATCTACAACATCCACATCTATCAACCCTTCAAATAATGGAATATGAAAATTTACCAGTACCTTGAAGGGGGTTGCATGGCTGCTTGATGAAGATGCTTCTCCTATGGGCATCCGTCGAAGGATCTGTGCAAAGTTGTCCATCATTTCGTTCCTTTGTTGTGTAAGGGATTCCTCGAGAAACATTTTAAAAGGATATCCTGCTCCATCATCTTTCTTTCCGTCCCCCATGGGTTGTTTTCGGGCTCTGCACGGCCGATCTTGCAACAAATCGATTGGTTCGAGTCCCAACTTCTTGTACCCAGATCTTGTCGGGGACATGCACGAAGACAAATAAATGAAGAGTAGACCGCTTTGATACCACTTATCCATATTTATGAGTGGAACAAAATGAATAACAGACTGAATACAATAACACATAGATAACAACAGATATCCAGTGAACAATAAATTCTATTGAATAAATGAAATAGGATGAAACTGTAAAATTGCATAACCGAAACAACTTGCTTGAATGGTGGTAGCTATCTCTGAGAAGAGATGTGGCTACTACACACATATGTCTGAGAAGAATGATTACAATGAGGCTCTAAAGGCATTTTTAACATTATGCATGAATGCCAAAACCCTAGACATCCAAAAACCTAACCCTAGGAGGTGAAATGCCAAAAGTTATGTGGGCCCTGATGGGTAAGTTGGTACCTCAACTTCGCGGGGTCGTAAATTTTTCATACAACCTTTGTTTTAGGCATGCGATAGCTCGTTGGAAAGGTTTTTTCGAGAACTACACATTATGCCATCAAACTTTGACTCCTATAGTTTTACTGTGGAAAGCCAAAAAAAAACATTGTTTAGGGCCCCAAAACGACCCTGGAAGTACATAAATATGTGCTGACATGAAAAAGTCCAAACTAATCCAGTTAGATTAGGTGGATGTCCACCAATCTCCACCTAGAAGATGTGTAGGGATTCAGACAACCCCGAAAGTGTAGAACCCACAATTACAAAGAAGTATAGAAGAACATGTTGAACTAAAAACTGTCAAGAGGAGCCAGTTGGAATAGGTGGGTGGCCACCAATAGATTTCTCCGAAGCTTCTTCCTCATTATATCGATAAAGTACAATGTTATTTC
>WSFP011472618.1:0-17483 GCA_009831015.1 Picea engelmannii
CACCTCGGAAGTCATGGTTACTGGGTGCAAGCCCCGAAAGTGATTATTGATGCTATGTGATTCATTTCGTTGGTTTCAATCCCATTTCTTCACCCATGTGAGCATCACTCGATGCAATGAGTGCTAAGTGGACTATTCAAATCATGAGAACTATTGGTTAGTTGCGACTAATACTCATGGATATGGGTCATAGATTAATGACTTACACTATGCAGTTAGTCCCCAAAATAATATCTAATATGTTGCACTGAAGAAGCCCCTCTATGCTTAAATAATAAGAGTTAAGGGAACTCTAATTGGGTAGTTCATAAGGAAAAATACTTGCTAAGGTTTTTCAAATGGGGTATCAAGCTAAGTGGGCTTGATTATGGGGAAAACTCCACAGTTAAGCATGCTTGAGCCAGAGGCGTCTTGGGATGGGTGACCACCTGGGAAGTCCTGGTTACCGGGTGCAAGCCCTGAAAGTGATGATTGATGTTATGTGACTCATTTCGTTGGTTTCAATCCCATTTCTTCACCCCTGTGAGCATCACCCGATGTAATGAGTGCTAAGTGGACTATTCAAATCATGAGAATTATTGGTCAGTTGCGACTAATACTCATAGATATGGGTCATAGATTAATGACTTACATTATGTAGTTAATCCCAAAAATAATATCTAATATGTTGCACTGCGGAAGCCCCTCTATGCTTAAGTGTGTAGTAGTATATTTGGATGACGTAACTGTGTATTCGAAGAATAGAGAAGATCACATCCAACATCTGACTCATATTTTCGAAAGGTGTAGAAAATGTGGTATATATTTAAACCCTAAGAAAACTATCTTTGGTGTTGAGGAAGGGAAATTACTAGGTAATATTATATCTCAATCAAGAATTCACATAGACACAAAATGAATTAAGGAAATAGCTCAGCTTCCCTTACCCCACAACAAAAAGTCTATGTAATCCTTCTTTGGGAAAATCAATTTTGTGAGGAAGTTCACCCCTGATTTTGGTGAAACTATCAAACCCTTACAAAAATAGATCCTCAAAGATGTTGAATTTAAGTGGGATGACGAACAAAAAAGTTCTTTCAGAAATATTAAGGCTACAATATCTCAAGCTCTAGTGTTGCGAAGTCCCGACTTTAGCAAATATTTTTTTCTCTATTATTTTTCCTCTATCCAATCTTTAGCTGCAGTATTGACTAAGAAGGATGATGAAAATAATGAGGACCCAATCTCATTTATGAGCAATAATATCCAAGGGGCTGAACTGAATTCCCGTTCTATAGACAAACATGCTTATGCGGTATACAAATAAGTAAAACATTTCAGATCTTACATCCTAAAAAATCACACCAAAGTCATTGTGTCTCATCCTGCAGTCCGATCCCTATTCACTCAACAGGAGATGGGGGAAAGAAGAGTAAATTGGATAGAAATTGTCCAAGAATTTGATCTAGATATAAAACCCGCCAAACTGGTTAAGGGACATGGATTGTGTAAACTGGTCACTGAAGCCCAAGACCAAGTAAATGAAGACTCTAGGTGGGAGAATGAATTGGCATTATGGTGTAGTGAAGCTTTTTATGTTCCTGATCTAGATGGATATCGGTGGCCACCCACATTTTCGAACTGGTTCATAATAGTTTTCTGACATTTGTGGCAATTTACTATTTTTAGCAGTTTTTACTTTCGGGGCCATTTTGAGGGCCTAAATAAAGGTTTTTCGGTATCAAGCTCCTCAATGATAGTTGAATTAATAATTGACCCCCAAAATGAATCTCCTCGTTGATACCTTTCCAATGAGCTATCACACGCCTAAAATGGAGATCGTATGCAAAAGTTACGACCTCGGGAAGTTGATGTACTAGCTTACCCAAACGGGGCCCACATGACTTTTGGCACTTCATCTCCTAGGGTTAGGTTTTTGGATGTCTAGGGTTTTTGGCATTCTTTCTTATTGTAAAAGGGCCTTTAGAGCCTCATTATAACTTTCTTCTTGCTATATGCGCACTGTTGTCACATCTCTTCTCAGAGATAAGCCGCCACCATTCCAGCAAGCTTGTTTCCGCTGCATTTTACAGTTTCATCTTATTTCGTTATTGAATGGAAAACTAGTTTTACTATATCTCTGTTATTTTGTGTTAAGAACCTGTTAATAATCTGTATTCATTTTGTTCTGCTCATAAAATCCGGATCAGTGGTATCAGAGCGGTCTGCTCCTTGTCATCTTAATGCATGTCCCCAACGAGGTCGAAGTACAAATAGTTGGGTCTCGAGCTTGTTTCTCTTGAGGATAGAATCTCTTGCATGCCCAAGTGACCTCCCATGGTAGGAGAAAAGAAAGATGACGAGACAAGAGATCCTTTCAAACTATTGATTGAGGAATCCCTCACGCAACAGAGAACGAGATGATGCATAGTTTCATGTAAATCCTTCGGCGACTACCAACAGACGACGTATCTTCTTCAAACGGAGGTGTCGCCCCCTTCAAGGTACAAATAAACTTTGATATTCCTATATTTGAAAGTTAGATATATGCAGATGCTGTAGACAAGTGGTTGAATCTACTAGAAGGGTATTTTTCTGTTCATAAATTTTCGAATAGAGAAAAGATTACTTTTGCACTCCTCAAGGTCGTTCCCCATGTCAAAGATTGGTGGGAAAATTTATGTGAGCAAAAGGAAACAGAGGAAACCTCATTATTTTCAGTCACGAAAACTTGGGAATCCTTCAAGGATGCTATTAAGGAACAATATGACCCTGTCGGAAGCTATGACGACCTGTATACCAAATGGACCACACTGTGGCAAGAAAGAGACCAAGCAGTGCCAGATTTCACAAATATCTTCCATACCTTGCGCACCAAGTTGGGTATCAAAGATTCGGAGTGAAATTTGGTGCTCAAGTATCACGGTGATCTACATAGATACATCCAGACTGAAATGGAATTTTTGTACATCTCATCCTTAGGCATGGCCTACCGATATGTTGTCAAAATCGAGTACAAGTTTAAACAAAAGTTGCGGCAATTTGGGCCTGGGAACCCCTCACAACAAAAGCCAGGAAAGGGCGGCCCCAACCCACCAAACAAAGGACATATAAAAGATGGATAGTATCAAGACAACCAGTACAAGCCGCAAGCAAAGAAGGACATCAGAAAGATGAAGAAAGATATTGGGAAGTGGTGCGACTTCCATAAGAGCCCTTGGCATAACACTGCTGACTACAGCTCAAAGCAGTCGCCGGTAGCCAAAGTGAAAGCCTCTGAATCAGATGCAGATTCTAACTCCAAGACAGAACCAAAAAGGGGAAGACATATCATTGACGCAAAACCCAGTGCCACCGTTGCTACCACCAAGCTCTAGCCTGGTGAACCAGACAAGCCAGAAGAAGGAGAGTGCCTCTTCCATTCACATATGTGGGTAAAAGGAACCCCGCTGCTCTTCATCGTTATTAGTGGTAGCCAGAAGAACCTTATCTCAGCAGAGGTCATCAAGTGGCTAGCCCTGTCAACAATGTCTCACCCACAACCCTACACCATTGGATGGCTCTGCCAAGGAAGCGATCTCCGCGTCAGCCAACAATGTCGACTGTTGTACGACATCAAGCCCTTCAAAGATGAGGTATTGTGTGATGTTTCTCCTCTCGAAGTTTGTGAGGTTCTTTTGTGCCAACCTTATTTATGGAAACATCATGTTGTATATGAGTCTAGGCCTTGTAGTGTTATTATTACTTTGAACAGGAAATTGTACAGGATACCCGAGGCAGTCCCACCTAGTGCTATTTCCTTGATATCTGCTAAGAAATGCAGGAAGGTCATCTCTCAGATGGGGAAGTTTGTCTTCTTCGTTATTCACTCTCAGAATAAGAGAAAGATCGCAGCCACATCTAGGGTCTCTGTGGTCGACCTCTCCAAACAACAGAAGCAAGTAGATAAGGTCGTGGAAGAATACTCGGATATATTCTCCTCACCTACAAGGGTACCTCTGCACTGCCAGGTCAAGCACCCCATCCATCTGACCCCTGGCGTACCACTACCCAATGGGCCAGTCTATTGTTTCTCTTTGTTAGAGAATGAGGAGATCAAGCGATAGATCCAAGAACTTCTCCACAAGGGCCACATCCACCCCAGCTCATCACCTTGCGGGAGCCCATTCGTGCTGGTACAGAAGAAAGATGGAACCTGGCGACTCTGTATTGATTACTGGGCTCTGAATAAAATCACTGTCAGAAACCGGTACCCGATTCCCTGAATCAATGACCCCCTTGATCAGCTCACGAGGGACAAATACTTCAGTAAGATTGATTTGAAGTCTGGCTACCAGCAGGTCCCGATAGAACAAATAGATGTATGGAAGACCGCGTTCAAGTCAAAGGAAGGACTTTTTGAATGGTTGGTCATGCCCTTTGGTTTGAAAAATGCTCCAGCCACTTTCATGAGGATGATGGATGATATCCTGTGTTCATTCACCAATACTTTTGTAGTGGTGTATCTAGATGACATTCTAATTTACAGCAAGACTTGGGCCGAACACTTGCAGCATATTCAATAGGTTCTACACACCCTGCAACAGCACAAGCTATACGCCAACCTAGAAAAATGCTCCTTCGGCATGGACAGGGTCCATTTCCTGGGCTACATCATTGATCAACATGGCATACATGTGGATCCAACCAAGATCCAAGTCATCTCTGACTAGCCAGCTCCAACAACACTCACTGAGCTTCGGATCTTCTTGGGACTTGCTAATTTCTACCGCAAGTTTGTGTTGGGTTTCTACCATATTGCATGGGCCCTCATCCAAATAAACATGGGTGGTGGTAAGGTGAAGTTTTCATGGGGCTGGTCCCAACAACAAGCGTTCGATGATTTGAAGTAGCGCTTGTGCTCAGCCACAGTACTTTCACTACCAGACCTGCAACATCCCTTTGAGATCAATACAGATGCTTCAGACTATGTTGTGGGTGCCGTTCTCACTTAGCACGGCCACCCCGTGGCCTATCATAGTGAGACACTGTCAGATACTATCCGTAAGTACCCTACTTACGACAAAGAAATGTACTCCATTGTGCAAGCATGCCACCAATGGAGACATTACATTCTTGGGAAGGAGACAGTCATCCACACTAATCATAAGCCACTGCTATTCATGCAGACATAGGGAAAATTGTTGAATGACCACCATCAAAAGTGGTCCACATACTTGCAGCAATTCCACCTCAACATCAAGTATAAAATAGGAAGCACCAATCGCGTCGCTAATTGCCTCAATAGACCACCAGTCGTAACACTCACCACAGTGCTATACTCTTGTGGCCATGAGACATCTGGATGGACCCAATCTATGAGACATACCCTGACTTCGCCACCACCTACCAAATGTTGGGTGCAAATGAAATTGTCGATAATTTCCATCTTCAATATGGGTTGTTGTGTTGTTTGGGCCATATCTATGTTCCATCAAGTGAGTGAGTGAAGTTGATCTAGGAATCCCACTACTGTCGGGTGGCAGGACACTTCGGCGTCGAAAAGACAGTGGCGATGCTACAAAAATATTTCTATTGGCTGAAACTTTGATAAGAGGTCGGCAAGTATATCAAGTCCTGCACTGCCTGTGCTATTTCCAAACCGACCACTAAGAAACAGGGCCTGTACACCCCTCTTCCTACTCCTGACAGGCCATGGGAATCCATCTCAATGGACTACATGTCGAGCCTCCCATCCACCAAGTGGGGAAATGACTATGTTTTTGTGGTTGTTGATCGCTTTTCTAAGATGGTGATTTTGGTTGCCTGCAAGAAGAGCATCACAGCAGAGGCCACTACCAAGCTCTTCTTTGAATGAGTCTGGGTACATTTTGAAATCCCACAAACCATTGTCTTAGATCAGGATAGTCGATTTCTTAGCACATTCTAGTCGGGCCTCTGGTCACTACTGGACACCAAGATCACCAAATCCACGGCCTTCCACCCCCAGACAGATGGCCAAACCGAGGTTGTAAATCGAATGATTGTGCATATCCTTCGCATGTATAATTCAAAGAACCCTTGCACATGGGATGAGAGCCTTCCCCATGTCCAACATAGCTACAACAGAGCCTTGCATAGCTCAACCTCCCACAACCCCTTTCAAGTGGGGTTGGGATTCCAACCATTGGGTCCCATAGATGTTGCACTTCCCCTTGCGGTCACCTTGATTGGTTCATCTCCTGCTCCAACTAAAGCTGACAAAGCCACCCGGTTCATTGAGTGGATCTATCACATCCACCAATAGGTTCAGGATATCCTACAGAAGTCCAATGACAAGTACAAACAATGCCATGATCAACATCGGGTGCCGCATAAGTTTCAGGTGGCCGACAAAGTTTGGTTTCACTTGTAGAAAGAACGCCTTACAGGACCCCATCAGAAGCTTTGCCCACTTTGCTATTTACCATACACTATCACCAAGGTTTTGGAGGATAATGCTTTTGATCTCAACATTCCTCCTTTCCTTGGCCTACACCCAGTGTTCAACGTGGATCTCCTTCGCCCTTATTTCCCACTATTATTGGACACCTCAGAAGTAGCAGAACAATTGACACCAATAGAGCTCAACCCCGACTGCATACAATAGGAATCCAATGATCATATTGTGGACAAACATATCAAGGGCACTCGACAACAAAGGATCTAGCTTTATCGAGTCATCAAAGTAGGGCAACTCTTGCACCAAGGCAAGTGGCTCACCTGGGGCCAAATTCAGCAGAAATTTCCTCATCTAATGGGGGACCTCAACGAAATGGAGACCATTTCTTCCTAATGAGTGAGGATTAATCCAAATGGATATCAGTGGCCACCCACCTTTTCCAACTAGCTCAAAACAGTTTTCTGACATTTTTGGCAATTTACTATTTTTAGCAGTTTTTACTTCCGGGGCCATTTTGAGGGCCTAAATGAAGGTTTTTCAATATAAATATCCTCAATAATATTCAAAGGAATAATTGATCCCCCAAAATGAATCTCCTCGGTGATACCTTTCTAACGGTCTATCACACGCCTAAAACAGAGATCGTATGCCAAAGTTACGACCCCGGGAAGTTGATGTACTAGCTTACCCAAACGGGGCCCACATGACTTTTGGCGCTTCATCTCCTAGGGTTAGGTTTTTGGATGTCTATGGTTTTTGGAATTATTTATTATTGTAAAGAGGCCTTCAGAGCCTCATTGTAACTTTCTTCTTGTGAATGTGCGCTACTGTCATATCTCTTCTCAGAGATAAGCCGCCACCATTCCAACAAGTTTGTTTCCACTGCATTTTACAGTTTCAGCTTATTTCGTTATTGAATGGAAAACTAGTTTTACTGTATCTCTGTTATTTTGTGTCAAGAACCTATTAATAATCTGTATTCATTTCGTTCTACTCATAAAATCTGGATCAGTGGTATCAGAGCGGTCTTCTCCTTGTCGTCTTAATGCATGTCCCCAATGAGGTCGGAGTACAAATAGTTGGGTCTCGAGCTTGTTTCTCTTGAGGATAGAACCTCTCGCACGTCCAAGTGACCTCCCATGGAAGGAGAAAATAAATATGATGGGATAGGAGATCCTTTCAAACTGTTGATTGAGGAATCCCTCATGCAACAGAGGAATGAGATGATGGATAGTTTCACGCAAATCCTCCAGCGACTACCAACAGGCGATGCATCTTCTTCGAACGGAGGCACCGCCCCCTTCAAGGTACAAATAAACTTTGATATTCCTATATTTGAAGGTTATATAGACGCAGATTCTATAGAAAAGTGGTTGAATCTACTAGAAGGGTATTTTTCTGTTCATAAATTTTCGAATAGAGAAAAGATTACTTTTGCACTCCTCAAAGTCGTTCCCCATGTCAAAGATTGGTGGGAAACTTTTTGTGAGCAAAAGGAAACAGAGGAAACCTCATTATTTTTAGTCACGACCACCTGGGAATCCTTCAGGGATGTTATTAAGGAACAATACTACCCTGTCAGAAGATATGACGACCTGTATACCAAATGGACCACACTGTGGCAAGAAAGAGACCAAGCAGTGCCAGATTTCACAAATATCTTCCATACTTTGAGGACCAAGTTGGGTATCAAATATTTGAAGTGACATCTGGTGCTCAAGTATCAGGGTGCTCTGCATAGATACATCCATACTGAAATTTAATTTCTAGACATCTCATCCTTGGGCACGGCCTACCGATATGCTGTCAAAATCAAGCAAAAGCTTAAACAAAAGCCGCGACAATTTGGGCCTGGGAATCCCGCACAACAAAAGCCAGGAAAGGGTGGCCCCAACCCACCAAACAAAGGACAAAGAAAATATGGACAGTATCAAGATAGCCAGTACAAGCCACAATTAAAGAAGGACACCGGAAAGACAAAGAAAGATACTGGGAAGTGGTGCGACTTCCATAAGAGCCCTTGGCATAACACTACTTACTTCCACTCAAAGAAGTCACTGGTGTACAAAGTGAAAGCCTATGAATTAGATGCATATTCTGACTCCGAGACATAACCAAAAAGGGGAAGATGGATCATTGACGTGGAATCCAGTGCCACCATTGCTACCACCAAGATCCAGCCTAGTGAACTAGACGAGCCAGAAGAAGGAGAGCGCCTCTTCCATTCACAGATGTGGGTAAAAGGCACCCCATTGCACTTCATCATTGATAGCGGTAGAAAGAAGAACCTCATCTCAGTAGAGGTCATCAAGTGGCTGGCCCTGCCAACAACGACGCACCCACAACCCTACACCATTGGATGGCTCCACCAAGGAAGCGATCTTCGCATCAACCTACAGTGTCGACTATTGTACAACATTAATCCCTTCAAAGATGAGGTATTGTGTGATGTTGCTCCTCTTGAAGTTTGTGAGCTTCTTTTGGGCCAACCTTATTTATGGAAATGTCATGTTATATATGAGTCTAGGCCTCGTATTGTTATTATTACTTTGAACAAGAAATTGTACAGGATACCCGAGGTAGTCCCACCTAGTGCTATTTCCTTGATCTCTGCTAAGCAATGCAAGAAGGTCATCTCTCAGATGGGGAAATTTGCCTTCTTTATGATTCACTCTCAGAATAAGCGAAAGATCACAGCCACGTCTAGGGTCTCTGCGATCGACCTCTCCAAACAAAAGAAGCAAGTAGATAAGGTCATGGAAGAATACTCAGATATCTTCTCCTCACCTACAGGGGTACCTCTACACTACTAGGTCAAGTTCCCCATCAATCTAACCCTCGACGGATCGCTACCCAATGGGCCAGTCTATCATCGCTCTTTGTTAGAGAATGAGGAGATCAAGTGACAGATACAAGAACTGCTCCACAAGGGGCACATCCACCCCAACTCATCACCTTGCATAAGCCTAATCGTGTTGGTACAGAAGAAATATGGAACCTGGCGACTCTGTATTGATTACCAGGATCTGAATAAAATCACTGTCAAAAACCGGTACCCGATTCCTCGAATCGATGACCTCCTTAATCAACTCATGGGGGACAAATACTTCAGTAAGATTGATCTGAAGTCTGGCTACCACCAGGTCATGATAGAACAGATAGATGTATGGAAGACCGCCTTCAAGTCAAAGGATGGACTTTTTGAATGGTTGGTCATGCCCTTTGGTTTGAAAAATGCTCTAGCCACTTTCATGAGGATGATGGATGATATCCTGCAACCATTCACCAATACTTTTGTAGTGGTGTATCTGGATGACATTCTAATTTACAACAAGACTTGGGCCGAACACTTGCAACATATTCAACAGGTTCTGCACACCCTGCGGCAGCGCAAGCTATACACCAACCTAGAAAAATGCTCCTTCATCATGGACAGGGTCCATTACCTGGGATACATCATTGATCAACATGACGTACATGTGGATCCAGCCAAGATCCAAGTCATCCGTGACTGGCCAACCCTAACAACACTCACTGAGCTTCGAAGCTTCTTGGGACTTGCTAATTTCTACCACAGGTTCATGTTGGGTTTCTCCCATATTGCATGGGCCCTCAGCCAAATAAATAGGAGTGGTGGTAAGGCGAAATTTGTGTGGGGCTGGTCCCAACAACAAGCATTTGATGATTTGAAGGAGTGCTTGAGCTCATCCCTAGTACTTTCACTACCAGACCTGCAACATCCCTTTGAGATTGAGATAGATTCTTCAGACTATTCTGTGGGTGTCGTTCTCACTTAGCACAGCCACCCCGTGGCCTATCATAGTGAGACATCGTTATATATTGTCCATAAGTACCCTACTTACGACAAAGAAATGTACTCCTTTGTGCAAGCATGCCGCTAGTGGAGACATTACATTCTTGGGAAGGAGACAGTCATCCATACTGATCATAAGTCATTGTAGTTCATGCAGACACAGGGAAAACTACAGAATGACCACCATTAGAAGTGGTCCACATACTTGCAACAATTCCACCTCAACATCAAGTATAAAATAGGAAGCACCAATCATGTCACTGATTGCCTCAACAGACCGCCAGTTGCGGCACTCACCACGGTGCTAGAATCTTGCGGCCATGAGACATCTGGATGGACCCAACTCTATGAGACAGACCTTGACTTCGCCACCACCTACCAAATGTTGGGTGCAAATGTAGTTGTCGATAATTTCCATCTTTAGGATGGGTTGTTGTTTCGTCTGGGCCATATCTGTGTTCCATCAAGTGAGCGAGAAAAGATGATCTAGGAAGCCCACTACAGTCGGGTGGCAGGACACTTCGGCATCAAAAAGACAGTGTCAATGCTATAAAAACATTTCTACTGGCCGAAACTTCGACAGGAGGTCGGCAAGTATATTAGGTCCTGCACTGCCTGTGCTATTTCCAAACCGACCAATAAGAAATAGGGCATGTACACCCCTCTTCCTACTCTTGATAGGCTATGGGAATCCATATCAATGGACTACATGTTGGGCCTCCCATCCACCAATCAAGGAAATGATTGTGTTTTTGTGGTTGTTGATCGTTTTTCTAAGATGGTGATTCTGGTTGCCTAGAAGAAGAACATCATAGCAGAGGCCAATGCCAAGCTCTTATTTGAACGAGTCTGGGTACATTTTGGAATCCCACAAACCATTGTATAAGATCGGGATAGTCGATTTCTTAGGACATTCTGGTCGAGCCTCTGGTCACTGTTGGACACCAAGCTCACCAAATCCATGGCCTTCCACCCCCAGATAGATGGCCAAACCGAGGTTGTAAATCGAATGATTGTGCATATCCTTTGCATGTATAATTCAAATAACCCTCGCACATGGGATGAGAGTCTTCCCTATGTCCAGCATAGCTACAACCGAGCCTTGCATAGCTCAACTGACCACAAACCCTTTCAAGTGGGGTTGGGATTCCAACCATTGGGTCCCATAGATGTTGTACTTCCCCTTACGGTCACCTTGAATGACTCATCTCCTTCTCCAACTGAAGCTGACAAAGACACCCAGTTCATTGAGTGGATCCAGCACATCTGCCAACAAGTTCAGGATATCCTACAGAAGTCCAATGACAAGTACAAATAGCGCCATGATCAACATCGTGTGCCGCATAAGTTTCAAGTGGCCGACAAAGTTTGGTTGCACTTGTAGAAATAACACCTTATAGGACCCCATCAGAAGCTTCACCCACTTCGTTATGGACCGTACACTATCACCAAGGCTGTGGGGGATAATTCTTTTGAGCTCAACATTCCTCCTTTCCTTGGCCTGCACCCAGTGTTCAACATGGATCTCCTTCGCCCTTATTTCCCACCATTATTGGACACCTTAGAAGTAGTAGAACAACTGACACCAACAGAGCTCAACCCCAACTGCATACAATAGGCATCCAATGATCATATTGTGGATAGATAGATCAAGGGCACTCGACAACAAAGGATCCATCTTTATCGAGTCGTCAAAACAGGGCAGCTCCTGCACCAAGGCAAGTGGCTCACCTGGGGCCAAATTCAACAAAAATTTCCTCATCCAATGGGGGACCTCAACGCAATGGATACCATTTCTTCCTAATGAGGGAGGATTGATCCAAATGGATATCATTGGCCACCCACCTTTTCCAACTGGCTCAAAACAGTTTTCTGACATTTTTGGCAATTTACTATTTTTAGCAGTTTTTACTTCCAGGGCCATTTTGAGGGCCTGAATGAAGGTTTTTCAGTATCAATCTCCTTAATGATATAAGAAGGAATTGTTGAGCCCCCAAAATGAATCTCCTTGGTGATACCTTTCCAACAGGCTATCACATGCCTAAAATGGAGATCGTATGCAAAAGTTATGACCCCAGGAAGTTGATGTACTAGCTTACCCAAACGGGGCCCACATGACTTTTGGCGCTTCATCTACTAGGGTTAGGTTTTTGGATGTCTAGGGTTTTTGTCATTCTTTCTTATTGTAAAAAGGACTTCAGAGCCTCATTGTAACTTTATTCTTGTGAATGTGTGTTGCCGTCACATCTCTTCTCAGAGATAAGCTGCCACCATTCCAGCAAGCTTGTTTCCGCTGCATTTTATAGTTTCAGCTTATTTCGTTTTTGAATGGAAAACTAGTTTTACTGTATCTCTGTTTTTTTGTGTTAAGCAACTATTAATAATCTGTATTCATTTCATTCTGCTCATAAACTCCGGATCATTTCCTCCAGGGTAGGAGTGTTGGTACGAAAAACTAACTTATCTCATGCATCATGGGACGTGCCCAGAAAAACTAAACCCTAAGGAAAGGAGAGATCTCAGACTAAAATCGGGACAATATCGACTCATAAATTTGGTGCTCTTCGGCGTAAATTATGATGGGGTACTTTTGAGATGTCTCAAATGTGAAGACACAAACAAGGTTTTGAAGGAGATCCATGATGGTCTTGCAGGTGGAAACTTTACAGGGAATACCACCGCTCACAAGATAATAAGAGCCGACTATTACTAGCCTACTTTGTTTAGGGACGCTCATACATATGCTAGAAACTATAAAACTTGTCAAATAAGCAGAGGGAGGGAAAAGAGATAAGATGTCCCACTCTAACCAATGGCCATATCCATACCATTCAAGCAATGGGGGTTATATGTCATAGGATAAATTACCCCATTTTCTTCAAAACAACATAGAAACATATTGACTACTATAGACTATTTTATGAAATGGGAAGAGGTCGTCCCTCTGAATCATGTAAATGAAAAGGTGGTAATCCAATTCATAGAACAACAACTGATCACAAGGTTTGGTATGCCTTCCGTTCTTGTTTTTGATAATTCCTCTTACTTTTATTCCACCCTACTAACATAGTTTTCTCTAGACAAAGGAATCATAATCATATACTCAACAAACTACTATCCACAGGGGAATGGAGTGGCATATTCAACCAATAAGAACCTAGTGAGGATCTTGAAGAAAACAATTGCAAAAAATCAAGGAAACTGACATAGTTCACTTCATAATGCCTTATGGGCCGATAGAGTAACACCCAAGGAAGATATAGGGAACTCCCCATACTTTCTAGTATACATACAAGAATCCATTCTCTCAAACGGGTTATACCTTCCATCTCTTCAGCTTGCTAAGGGATCTAGAGGACAACCCTAGAGAATTGATACCCTCCTCATGCTAGAAGAAGAAAGGGAGAAATAAAAATCAAAGTTCTTCGTTCATCAACAGATAGTTAAAAGGTGGTTTGACAAGAATAAGGCCAAAGAGAAGAATTTTGAAGTAGGAGACTTAGTCCTGAAATGGGATAGAGCGCATGAACCAAAGGGAAAAAATTCGAAGTTTCATAATCTGTGGATTAGACCTTTTGAGGTAGCTGAGAAACTTGGGGCAGGCACTTATCGGTTTCAAAATATGAGGGAGAAACTTGAATCCCTCTTGGTGAATGGCCAAGCCCTAAAACAATATTTATGTTAAAAAAAAATTGTGTGTGTTTTCATGTTATTCTATTTTGTAGGTGTTAGGTATGCTGATTGCAGAGTCCTTTATTTATGTTTTTCTTTTGTGTGGAATTTTTGTGCAATAAAGTTGTGTTCCTCAAGGAATTGGTTGACCTTAATCAATACGGTGTAGAAAAATCTGTTCCTGACTCATGCTTACATCCAACACAAGAAACACTGGGCAAACTTTGTTTTTCTTAAACGAGTTATGTATCTAATATTTTCGAATAAACAACCTTGGAAAATGATGAAGTGTCCACTTGGTGGTATGGTAAAACCTAAAGGGAAATATGGAAAGTTGGAAAGGACCACATGTAGCTCAAGACAGAGCTAGGAAAAATTTCACCTTAACCATATCATCTTGCAGATAACAAACATCCTCCTCACCCACTCGCTCAAGGCATCTCTGCAAAAAATAAATCAATTATATCAAATAAGAATGAAGTAGGATAGGGTATGCAGATAACTTCGTCGATTCTATGGACGCTCACTGGAATGGAGCAAGGTTTGTGACGTCGGGATGACTCCATCGAGGCTATGGACGCTCACTGGCAGTGGAGAAGCACCACAACAAGTGAATGATGATAAATAAAAGGCCTGGTGCCAGTGAATGATTTACTCGAATCTTTTCAAAAGGGGGCGTGGGTCATGGTCAAGAGGAACGAAGGTGGAATAAAAGATGAAACTCCATAGGCGGGCCCAAATTCATGAACCAAAGGAATTTTAAACACAAGGATAGAAGAAACTTTGATAAAAACAAAACCAGTTAGGTTCTTAACCAACTTCTACATCAGCTAAGCCCCGGGAAGGAACAAAGATTCTACTTTCTCCCAATAAGTCGCCATTTTTTGAGCACTCAGCACACCCTAAAATTCTTATGAAATTTTATCACTTTTTAGGTACCACTTGTTTTCTTTGACTATCTAAATTTATTTCACTTTGGGGAATGGTTTTTTTTTTTCACGACTCTTATCAATCAAGTCAAGTTTTCTTCAACTTGTTAAATGAAACCTCGTGTCTAAAGGAACTTGACATCCAAACTAAGAATCTGCATCTAACATTGCGACTAACACGCTTGTCTTCGATATCGAAAAAATTCAAGTAGGTAAAGTGGCAACATAGTTATACTAATCATTGATTGCCAATGCATCATTAGTTTTGGTAGAAGGCGGAGTTGGTTTTCGTAAGTTATTCACCACAAAAATTCAGAAGATAGTCGATCCCCATCGACATTGGAAAAGTACGAGAGGAACAGACATGGAAAAAACCATAAAGCAATCACCGATTGTTGATGACCTATGCGCTTGCTCGGGTCATGGTAATCTAGAAGGGTTAAAACAATTGATTTTTTTTGCGATAATAATATCGCTGATAGCCGATCCACGATACATTTTCGACATCAAGAATTTTTTGAGAGAGGTAATCCGGGGGCACTTGGCTAGGTTTATTGCCGATCGTCGATCCTTGATACTTTTCGGCGTCAGAAAAATAGGATCGGGTTTTAGAATGTGTATCTTAAGGAAAGTCTCGATTCTAATTAACATGAGTAAATGAAGACATCGGTCTTGAATGCCACGTGTATTTATCATGTAAGGGTATCGTACGACCTAGTTTCGTCTCGAGTCATCTTAAGGTTTTCTGTGTCCTAGTCACACCTCTAGGTCATTCTTTCCATGTCATCTATGTACGGAAATATCGTTTGACATCGGAGCTTTTGAAAGAATATATCAACGAAAATTGTTCAAAGCAGAACCAAACCCCAACCCCCAACTCACCATCTAGACTAGCTTAACGATGGGATGTTTTCGACACAAGATATGGTTGGATTATGGAATTCAATAAAATATTTAATGCTTCATCCCGCATATGTTGTTGCTCCATGTGTCGATTGAACAACAATGATTTGAAATCACTGATAGGCCACATTACAACCCGTTCCCATGCCATCAACCTACGATAAAATTTAATTTTAAATGACTTTTGAAGATCTGGTGGAATATTTAATAGAACTCCACTCATAATCGAAATTGAATGATTGACGCGACAATTTAATTTCATCCCTGTTTAAATATATAAAACGGCTTTGAACAATTTCATTCTGCGCACAAGTTCAAATTCCAGAGCATCTGATGAAGCAAAGAAAGCGTCTTGAGACATTGTTGATCCTCAGATTATCAAAACCAGGTTAAACAAGCTACATAGGTATGTGTTCAAGTTTGTCAATTCGATGGTCATGATTTATATATGCATCTGATTTCTTACATGATCTCTAACTATGTTCTAGCTGCAGGTAAAATGCCGCTGAGAAATCCAACCACCAGACGCTCACCGAGAGCACCGAAGCTAAAGGAAGATGAATCAGGTGAAGTGGGTTGATTGCAAAAATAATTGGGAAAAGATTTATCGGGAGATGAAGGACATCGACCTCCCAGAATTCGGCTCACCCGAGGACTTTGTCGACCTGCATGACATAGTCAAGAAACATGTAGAACAAGATTCATCATGGACAACGGAGATAGAAAAGGTGGAAATCACAGCGCTAGGTCAAGTACAACAGTTCAAGGAATGTCTAATTAAGGCTCAAGAAGTTTTGCGGTGTTTTAATGTTAAAAAAATCAAATAGAAAGCATGTGCAGTAGAAGTGAAAGATATTATTTCAGCCCCGACGGAGCAACACAGGTTCCTATATGCCAACACATGTGATGAACTCTTCATCAAATGGTTGGATTATGAGAAGAGTCATCCACTTCATTAAAACTATTTGATGATTCTTAGAAGACAGAGAGATGAAAGCACCATGTGGCGATATTTTGTTTTACTTAGCTTGCACTTATAATAGCTATTTTTAGTTAATGATTCATTATAAATAAGAGTATTCAACTTTTAAAAAAGGTCGATGGTTTTAGAAAATACCCTCATTTTTGGAATTGTAAAGAACTATTTACGAACTACCTTAATTGAGAAGTCATGTTTACGATTAGAGACAAACTTCTATTTTTCATCAAAGGCGTTGCATGATTGGATTTGAGGAGGAATTACTTCCAACTTTATTTCATGAATCAATGTTGTAATGAGTAAGAGTTTATGAATCTATTGATAAGTTATATGTTTCAATATTTTTTGTAGTTCTTGTCTCTAATGATGAATCGTTGTGTTAATGTGTGATTAATGCTAGAGATAAGGAAACTATTTTTATTTCCATAATTTTATTGCATGTATGTTTTCTTTCGATAATTGTATCTCAGTCAATAATTTAAATACCAACAAGTTAATGTATTAGTACTAGGCTTGTCACAGGTGTGAAAATATTTGTCTGCATGCTTGAGCACAAGGATTATCCCAAGCTCAACCTTCTTCAGTAATTAAGATCCCCCTTTTTACCAGCTAATTTATACCAACACGCATCTTTAATCAGACCTATCTAATAAAAGAAAAGACAAAAAGAGAATGTTTAAACTGAAGGAGGAACTTTCATAAGAATATATCCTGTCAACCACTACATAAATCCCATCGATAAATTGGCCGGATCGAAATATCTGGAGAACCATTCCACCATCAAAC
>WSFP011472621.1:0-17483 GCA_009831015.1 Picea engelmannii
CCCACTTAAATGTTCAAGTACAAGATGATTCAAAATGAAAATGTCTCCTTGGTATATATAGGAGACTAGGAGGTTTTAATGGCCTAAAGCCGACATAAATCAAATAACATTACTAATCTAAATCACAACTAATGGCCTAAAGCTGATATAAATAAAATAGCATTACTAATCTAATATGCCCCAATTAAGTGGTAATGAGCCAATATTAGGGCTTAACAGCAAGCAACGACATAACCTCCTCGCGCTAACCACTTGGGTGCATGTGTTCCTTGTTTATACATGTGGCAAAGGTTTTATTTAAATTTGTGTAGCATGGATTTTTGGGGCTAGTTCTCTCTCGGTGGGGGCTACCCATTGACGAGGAGCGAATACCAGGGGCTAAGGGCCAAGGGAATACTTCCAGCGTTGGACACATGGCAACCCACACGACCATGTGCTGTATGTTTAGGGGCGTGGGGTTATTGGAGGCCTACCACTCAGCCACATGGATTCCCATATGACTAGGGGATGAATAAAAAGGGGTGTGTGCCTGATTTAGGTGCTAAGTGGGGTTTTGACTATATAATTGGATTTTTTATTATTTAGGCCCGTTTTAATGGGAGTTTGCCCATTTTTTGAGGATTTGGAGCCTAGATTGAGGCCAAATTTTGGGAGGAAGTTGGGATGTGACCCCCAACCCAAATTATATTTAAATCCAACCTTTTCCCATGGAAATTTTTTTCAAAACAGAAGAATGATGAAGAATTTGTGAATTCCATGTCATTTTTATGCAGGGAAGCCAGGAGAGTAGCTAAGCTTTGGAGGACATTTCTGGGAGTTATACTCCACCTTTTTCAGTGTCGTCTATTGTGTTGAGTTCTTGAGACAGAGAAGAAAATTGTTGTGTTAGTCAGAGAAACAATGATGTAATTTTTATGTATATTTTAAGCATTGAATATTAATAAAGAATCATCCCCCACTGAGACAAAGCCTTAGAGACGTAGGCATAGTTGTCAAACTCCCTTGTCAACTTCTGGTGTCTTGAATCTGCTTATAATTTTCTATTTTTACTTCTTATGTGCTGAAAATTCTATTCTTAATCTTCTTCTCTTTCTTATTAAGTTTTAACTGGTAAAATTATCCATGCAACATACTTAACCAAGTCATTTAAAAGATCATTTCAGATCAAGTGGTTTCAAGGCAGGTTGACATTTGGTTGTTTTGAGTATGCATGATTACCAGGAAAAAGTTAATTCATGGTGAAGGATATCTTGTAGAAGGAGATCCTAAGATTGGATCAAGAAAAAAGACATATCAAAGTGAGAATATGGCATATGAAGAAGGAATTTTTCAACACGAAAGAGAGTTTCGAAGAAATTTCTTTTCCATGTCATAGATGGTAAAAGTATTATATGATGATCACTTGGAATGAAAGAGACATGTTCAAGGGGAATCTTCAAAGAAATAAAAAATTGAAGAGGGAGAAGACCCTCCAAAACCTCCTCCTTCACCTCCTTCATCTCCATCTTCTTATTCTTCAAGTACAAGTTCAAATTCTACTTATGCAAGAAAACATTCTTATTCCCATAAACATAGGCCTAACATGCCATTACTTAAAATTGATGTGAAATTCAAGTTGTCCATGTATAATGGAGAAGTCAATGTTGAGAATCTTGATAATTGGGTCAGACAGATGGAGGTATATTGCAGTGTAAAACAAATCAATGATGAGGAAACCAAGATCAAACTAGCATCGCTTTGTCTTGCAAATGTTGGTTGTGGAGCCTGATTATCTTCCTGATTCAGAGGCCTTTTTTTTCATTCATGTTTATACCCCGTGAATACTTTACACCCCGAAAGAATGTACAATCCTCCACGCATGGGAGTGCAGGGGGGGATTTCCCCTCCTGCGGGGTCCGGGGGAAAGCGAGCCCTCTCTGGGGGTTCAGGAGCGAAGTCCCCAAAGGAAAAATTGCCTTGTAAATGTATATTATAATTTCATAGTAAATCAGGACCATTTATTATAAGGTCACAGAGATGACGGTAGAAGTTATGTTAGGTATTTTTTCCCTAGAAGGAAACTGTCTTTTATGAGGGAAATGTACTACGATTATGTATCATTGTGAATATTGTATCCTGAGTGAGGAGACTGGGAGAGAAAGAAGAGGAAGTTACAGTGGTTCTGTTGTAGGTTGTATCCCTTCATTTGCTGAATAATAAAGGGAAGGACTTGGAAATTTCCCAGGTGGATGTATCCCACACTAGGTGAACCATGTATATATGTGTCTCTATTGTATTGTGTATCTTCTGTGTTTTATTTCCGCAATTTATTTTATTTTATTGTTCTGCAATAATGGTTTTATAACAACAAGCACAACACTCATCTGGTGGCAGAGTAAGTTGCAACATGGTGCTCATCAAATTGGTAATGTATTCCAATCATAGCTAGATTTTATTTTTTCACTTAGAAAACAGTTTTATCCTTTGGGGTATAAGTAGAAGGGTTTAATTGAATGAAAAAGTATTAAATTAAGAAAATAACAATCGGTGCAAGAATACACAGATGAATTTCGTAATATGGCTTTGATGTTAAATATTCCATTACATACACAAGAAACTCTGATGAAGTATATAGGAGGTTTTCTTGCACATATTTGTAATATTGTGTTTATGTTTGGACCTACTAATCTTGATGAGATTTATGTTCAAGCAACGCATATTGAAGAAGGAAAAACTGGAGTTGGTGTATCAGCGAAATCATTTCCAAAGAAATAAGTCAAAGGAAAAGGGAATGTGAAGAAAGAAAACTAAGCTATAGTGAAGGAGGAGAAGCTCTCTTGCAAGCATTGCAAGAAAGAAGGGCATGATGATGAACATTGCTAGAAATTGCACCCAGAGAAGAAACCAAAGTGGTTAAAAGAGAGGAAAGGGAGGAAAAAGTTGCGGAAACAACACAACCAACAGACTTGGGGTCAGATTCAGGTGATGAGACTAAAATCACAACAGTTGGTTTGTCAGGTAAAATTGGTGATGGTTATGATTCAAGAAGTAAATTTTTTCATATAATAGTCATTATGAAATATACCAAGATCGAAACTTTGTTAGATAGTGGATCTCAAGATAACTTAATTTCAGAAGAAGTGGTTAACCAATTGGGATTGAAAACTAAGATACATCACAAACCCTATTCACTAAATTGGATAAGTCAAAATCACAAATTTCCCATAACAAAGAAATGTGTCATAAAGTTTGAAATTACATCTAAGTTTGTGGATGAAGTAATATGTGATGTGGTATCGCTAGAAGCATGTGAAATGGTCTTAGGTATCCCTTATTTATATGATCGCAAAGAAATCTTCTTCAGGGAACAAAATTAATATCACTTAACTAAAGAAGGGACAAAATATGTTGTGCATACTCATCATATCAAAGGGAATCAATCTCGTTTTACAATGGAACCATTAAAGAAGGCATCTTATGCAAGCAATACACCTATAATTGTACTAGTTGATCTTAACCAAGAAAGTAAAATGGTCGTAGCATGTAGATCTAGCAGTACTTTTCTTCAAGATGATTTTTTGTCCTGCAAACCTGTAAAGAAGAACATACATGTTGGTTCATTTTCAATCATGTTTCTAATATGGTTATCGCTGCTAATTTTTTCTACATGGATGGTAGTGGGCTCAGAAAGATGTGAACAAATGGAAATGGCTAACAATATGTGTTCAATTATCATGGTTGTTTTGCAATTGATTATGTTGTGATAGGTCAACAGGACAAAGTTGATAGAAAAAGGACAAGTGGGGAGGCCTATCCCGCACTTGATGTCTAGTTAATATCCTTTTCGAGGACCAAAAGGTTCTAGTGGGGATGTGTGATCCAAATGGATCCAAAAAGGCCAAAAATTCAAAGTTCTCATATTCGTATGAAACCAGCTCCATCATGTAGTGCTCATCGTGTTGATTTCAACAATGTATTATTTCTCAAAAATGGACTCTGTATGCGAAATATATCAAGTTCTGAAGTTTTCTCCAAACAGGAAAAAAGTCAAAGTTCAAAAGTCAACAGTCAAAGATCATATTCCTGACGTCAGCAGTACATCATGTTGATTTCAGCATGACATGTGGAAGCACTAGGATGTGCCACATGGCAGTCAAATTTAGCATTTTCAGGGGTGATTTGGACTGCTAAAACTTTGACACGTGACATTGTACGAAAGTGACACGTGTTTTTACGAAAGACACATAGCAGGCTCGGATGAGGAAAGGTGGCAGTGACATGGCAGTACGGATGAAAATATGGCAGTGATGTGGAGATCTGTGGCAAGTTCTGGTTTGGACACTTGGCATACGGTGTTGACTCGATACATGATCAGGCTAATGAATTGGTAGCTAATGTGTTGGATGATTGTGCACTGATTGTGCACTATCCAATCAAGTGATGACAAGTGGCCAAATCAAAGGGTGCCACGTGGCACTCTAGATCAGGCCAATAGACTCAAGTCAAAAAAAAAAAAATTACCTCCGACAGATTGACCTCCTGACCTCCTTGGAAAGCAACGACATAACCTCCACACGCTAACCACTTGGGCGCATGTTATCCTTGTTTATACATGTGGTAAAGGTTTTATTTAAATTTGTGTAGCATGGAGTTTGGGGGATAACGCTCGGTCAATGAAGGCTACCGTTCAACCATGGATCCTTCCATATGACCAGAAGCGAAGACTGGGGGCTAAGCGCCAGGGGAATACTTCTAGCGCTGGATACATGAAAACCCACATGACCAGGTACCATATGTTTAGGGGTGCAACGTTGTTGGAGGCCTAGCACTCGACCACATGGCTTCCCATATGACCAAGGGCCAAAGGAAAAGGGGTGTGTGCCTGATTTAGGTGCTAAGTGAGTTTTTAACTATATAATTGGATTCTTTAATTATTTAGTCTTGTTTTAATGGGATTTTGCCCATTTTTGGAGGATATGGAGCCTAGATTGAGGCGAAAGTTTTTGAGGACGTTGGGATGTGACCCCCAACTCAAGTTCTATTTAAATCCAGCCTTTTTTCCATGGAAAATAGGTTCTAAACAACAAAATGATGAATAATTTGTGAAGTCCAAGCCATTTTTATGCAGGGAAGCCAGGAGAGTAGCTGAGCTTTGGAGGTCATTTCTGGGAATTCTAATCCACCTTTTTCAGTGTCCTCTATTGTGTTGAGTTATTGAGACAGAGAAGAACATTGTTTTATCACTCAGAGAACAAATTGATGTAATTTTGATGTATATTTTGAGCATTGAATATTAATAAAGAAGCCTCCCCCACTGAGACAAAGGCCCGGAGACGTAGGCAGAGTTTTAGAACTCCATTATCAACTTATGGTGTCTTCAAGTTTCTTATGGTTTATTTTTTTTAATTCTTATGTGCTTCAAATTCTATTCTTAAGCTTCTTCTCTTTCATATTAAGTTTTAACTAGTAAAATTATCCATGCAACATACTTAACCAAGTCATTTAAAGGATCATTTTGGATCAAGTGGTAACAGAGCAGGTTGACATTTGGTTGTTTTGAGTATGCATGATTACTAGGGAAAAGTTAAGTCATGGTGAAGGATATCTTGTAGAAGGAGATACTGAGATTGGATCAAGAAAAAGGACATATGAAAGTGAGAAGATGGCATTTGAAGGACTTTGTCAACACAAAAGAGAGTTTCAAAGAACTTTCTTTTCCATGTCAAATATGGTAAATGTATCGTATGATGATCACTTGGAATAGAAGGGACCTATTCAAGGGGAATCTTCAAAGGAAAACAAAAGTGAATAGGGATAAGACCCTATAAAACCTCCTCCTTCACTTCCTTCATCTCCATCTTCTTCTTCTTCAAGTACAAGTTCAAATTTTACTTTTTCAAGAAAACATTATCATTGCAATGAGTAAGCCTGACATGCCATTACTTAAACATGATGTGAAATTCTAGTTTCCGATGTATAACAGAGATCTCAATGCTGAGAAGCTTGATAATTGGGTCAAACAGATGGAGGTATATTTTAGTGTGCAACAAATCAATGATGAGGCAACCAAGATCAAATTGGCATATCTTCGTCTTACAATCACAACACTCATCTAGTGGCAGAGTAAGTTGCAACATGGTACTCAGAAAATTGGTAATGTATTCCCATAATGGAAAGATTTTATTTTTGCACTTAGAAAACCGTTCTATCGTTTGGGGTATAAGGAGAAGGATTTAATTAAATAGAAAAGTCTTAAATTAAGAAAAGAACAATCGGTGCAAGAATACACAGATGAATTTTGTAAGATGTATTTGATGTTAAATATTCCATTATATAGACAAGAAACTCTTATGAAGTATATATGAGGTTTTCATGCACATATTCATAATATAGTGTTTATGTTTGGACCTACTAATATTGATGAGGTTTATGTTCAAGCAACGTATATTGAAGAAGGAAAATTTGAAGTTGGTGAATCAGGGGAATCATTTTCAAAGAAAGAAGGAAAAGGAAAAGGGAACATGAAGAAAGCAAACTCAGCTACAGTGAAGGAAGAGAAGCTCTCTTGCAAGAATTGGAAGAAATAAGAGCACGATGATGAACATTGTTGGCAATTGCACCCAAAGAAGAAACCAAAGTGGTTCAAAGAGAGGAAAGGTGGGCAAACATTTGCGACAACAACACAACCAAGAAACTTGGGGTCAGATTCAGGTGATGAGACTAAAATCGCAACAATTGGTTTGTCAGGTAAAATTGGTGATGGTTATGATTCAAGAAGTAAATCTTTTCATATAAGGGTCATTATGAAACATACCAAGATCGAAACTTTGTTAGATAGCGGATCTCAAGCTAACTTAATTTCAGAAGAAGTGGTTAATCAATTAGGATTAAAAACTAAGATACATCATAAACCCTATTCACTAAATTGGATAAGCCAAAATCACAATTTTCCCATAACAAAGCAATGTGTCATAAAGTTTGCAATTACATTTAAGTTTGTGGATGAATTAATATGCGATGTGGTACCACTAGAAGCATGTGGAATGGTCTTAGGTACCCCTTATTTATATGATTGCAAATAAATCTTCTTCAGGGAACATAATCAATATCACTTAACTAAATAAGGGAAAAAATATGTTGTGCATGTTCATCTTATAAAAGGGGATCAAAACCGTGGCTGATTAACGACGAAAGAAGCCAAAAAAATGAAACGCTCGTGCATATTGTTTCATGTTTATTATAATCTAATGGCTAACTATTGTTTCATGCATATTATTTAATGTGGCTGACATATTGTGACCACGCGCCTGCTGGATGAATTTAATGAAGAAGCTTGAAGCGTTCCAAAAGGATGGTTTCCCAGATATTTCTCGTCTCATTCTTCTTCATGGTCAGAATTTCTTCGATCCCCTTCCGCTGCCCTACGACAAGTTAACATTTCCTTCTTTGACCATGAGAAGCCCTGGATTGTCCAGAGCAAGAGATGCATCTATGCAAGAAATGCACTTCTTCGACCATGAGAAGCCCTGGATTTTCCAGAGCAAGAGATGCATCTTATGCAAGAAATGAACCTATAATTGTACCAGCTAATCTTAAGAAAGAAAGTAAAATGGTCGTAGCATGTAGATCTAGACGAACTTTGCTTCAAGATGAGTTTTTTTCATCCAGATTTGTAAAGAAGAACATACATGTTGGTTCATTTTCAATCATTTTTCTGATATGGTTATCATTGCTAATGTTTTCTACATGGATGGTAGTGGGTTCAGAAAGATCTAAACAAATGCAAATGGCTAACAATATGTGTTCAGTTATCATGGTTGTTTTGCAATTGATTATGATGCGACAAGTGCATAGGACAAATTTGATAGACAAAGGACAAGTGGGGAGGCCTATTCCGCACTTGATGTCTGGTTAATATACTTTTGGAGGACCAAAAGGTATCAGTGCAAATGTGTGATCCAAATGGATCCAAAAAGGAAAAAAAATCAAATTTATCGGATTCAGACGAAACCAACTCCATCGTGTAGTTCTCGTCATGTCAGTTCTGGCAGTATATTCATTTTTGAAAATGGAATCTGTATGCTAAATATATCACGTTATGAAGTTGTCTCCAAACAAGAAAAAAGTTAAAGGTCAAAAGTAAACAATCATAGTCCATACTACTGATTTCATCAGTACTTCATGCTGATGTCAGCATGACAAATGGCAGCACCAAGACATGCCATGTGCCAGTGAAATTTGGCATTTTCAAAGGTGATTTGGACCACTAAAAATTTGACATGTGGCACTATACGGAAGTGACACGTGGCAGGCTCGAATGAGGACACATGGCAGTGACATGGCAGTATGGATGATAGGTTGGAAGTGACATGTTGATAGCTGGTAGGCTCTGGGTTGGACATGTGGCGTACGATGTTGACTGGACAGATGATTGACTAGATGAGTTGGCAGCTAACATTTTGGATGAATGTGCGCTGACTATGTACGGTCCAATCAAGTGACGAAAAGTGGCCCAATCACAGGGTGCCAAATGGAAGCCTATATCAGACCAATAGACCCAAGCCAAAAATTGGTTGTGCAATTCCGTTGGATCGACCTCCTGACCTCCTAGGCAAGCAACAACATAACCTCCACACGCTAACTACTTGGGTGCATGTGTTCCTTATTTATACATGTGGCAAAGGTTCTATTTAAATTTTTGTAGTGTGGAGTTTGGGGGTTAGCGCCCAGTCGATGGGGGATACCTATTGACCAGGGCACCTTCCGTATGACTAGGACCGAATACTAGGGGCTAAGCACCAGGGGACTACTTCCAGCACTGGACACATGGCAACCCACATGACCAGGGGATGAATGTTTAGGGCTGCGGCGTTGTTGGAGGCCTTGCACTTGGCCACATGGATTCCCATATGACTAGGGGTCAGAGGAAAAGGGGTGCATGCCTGATTTAGGTGCTAAGTGGGTTTTTAACTATATAATTGGATTTTTTAATTATTTAGGCTTGTTTTAATGGGATTTTGCCCATTTTCAGAGAATCTGGAGCCCAAATTGAGGCCAAATTTTGGGAGGAAGTTGGGATGTGACCCCCAACTCAAATTATATTTAAATATAGCCTATTTTCCATGGAAAACAAGTTCATAACAACATAATGATGAAGGATTTGTGAATTCCAAGCCATTTTTATGCAGGGAAGCCAAGATAGTAGTTGAGATTTGGAGGCCATTTCTGGGAGTTCTACTCCACATTTATCAGTGTCGTTTGTTGCGTTGAGTTATTGAGACAAAGAAGAACATTGGTGTGCCAGTAAGAGAACAAATTGATGTAATTTTCATGTATATTTTGAGCATTGAAGAATAATAAAGAAGCCTCCCCCACTAAGACAAAGGACCAAAGACATAGGAAGACTTGTCGAACTCCGTTATCAACTTCTGGTGTCTTGAATCTTCTTATGGTTTGTTTTTTTTACTTCTTATGTGCTGCAAATTCTATTCTTAAGCTTCTTCTCTTTCTTATTAAGTTTTAATTATTCATGCAACATACTTAACCAAGTCATTTAAAAGATCATTTTAGATCACAATGTGACATAACCATTGACTAACGTCACAATCCAACATAACCCTTGATGAGCATTGGAATGTGACATAACCAAAGTGAACAATTTTCAACCATAGTCAACATGGTAATCCATTATCAACCATACTTAACCATAGGAAAACATGGCCAAATGTCAAAACTGAGGAATGTAGCGAGTTGAAATAAGTAAGTCAAGATGAATGTTGTAATATTCCATAACCATTACAGAACATAGAAAATCAACATAACTGAACTAGGATGAAATATATATAACCATATTATAAACTTCTTAGTGTCACAACCTCTTCATATCTTAATGTGATTGAATATTGAAACATGTCAAACCATTGTCAACCATGTTCAAACCATAGTTAAACATGGTTAGCAATATTCATACATATTCAAATCATAATTACGTGGTCTACTATAGTTATTAGTAGTCAACTAGTATCAGCCATAGACAACTATGACCAACCATACTCAACTAAAGTAGTCCATGTTTAACATAATGATTGAGGGACACCATAAATAAACTAAGAAGCACGTTGCAATAGATATAACTATATTATAAAACTTTTAGTTTCACAATGTGACACAATATCGAATTCAACCTCTTAATGTGTCAATGTAACATAGCCATTCATGAACATTACAATGCGACATAAATTTTGAGAAATATAGCAATTCAACATTAGTCAAACAAGATAAATGCTGAAATTTGACCAAACCATTAAGTGATGTAATAATCCAACAAAATCCTTGATAAGCATTTCAACGTAACATAACCAAAGTGAACCATGTCGAACCATAGCCAACATATGGTCAAATGTCAAAATTCAAGAATGTATCAATTTGACATAAGTCAAGATGAATGTTGTAATGCAAAATAACCATTAAGGAATGTAACAAATATACATAACTCAACTAGGATAAACATTGCAATATATATATATATATATATATATATATATATATATATATATATATATATATACTCTTATTGTCATAACATCTTCATATATCATTGTGATTGAATATTGAAACATGGTCAACCATGTTCAAACTATAGTCAAACATTGTCAGCAATAGTCAACCATGCTAAAATCATATTTACATGATCTACTATAGTTAACAATATTCAACTATTATCAGCCATAGTAAACTATGGCCAACCATACTCAACAAAAGTCAACTATATTTAACAATAATCAACCATGTTTAACATAACAATTAAGGAATGTAGTAAGTCGACATAAGTCAATTTAGAAGCACATCATAATAGAAATAACCGTATTATAAACCTTTTAGTGTCAGAATGTGACATAATATTCAAGTCAACCTCTTAAAGTCACAATGTGACATAGCCATTTATGAACACCATATTGAACCATAAATATTGGGGAATGTAGCAATTCAACATAAGTCAAACAAGATCAATGTCACAATGTGACATAACCATTGAGTGGTGTTGTAATTCAACTAACCCTTGAGGAATTTTGCAATGTGACATAACTAAAGTGAACCATGCTCAACCATAGTCAACACGGTCATCCATGGTCAACCATAATTGATCCAAAATGGATCCTAACAAGCAAATGGATGTGAGAATCGATACCTACAAGATAAGTCAACAATTAAGGAAGGTTAGATAAACTATTAAAGACAATGTAAATGTAAAAGTGAATGAGTCAAAAAGAGAGAAAAAAAAAGAAAAAATAAATGACAAAAAGAAAAAGAAAATAGGAGAAAAAAGGTTGACGAATGGGAAATGAAAGGTAAAGCTTGTTGACCTTCCCATTTCCTTAGCTCTCCCTATTTGTTCTTACATTTTCACTATGAAAGGGTTTTTTTTCTAGCCAAGGAGATGAGGATGCACAAATAGCCTTTAGATACATTATAAACCAGATATTTATGAAATGAAAGTTGAGCAACCATTCGAAGTTGGTTCTACCATTTGAGTTTCCAAGGTAAACAATGACTCATATGTGATGTTTTTCTCTATGTATGTGTGATTCCATATGTTAATTTTCTTACTACATTGTTTAGAAATTCCTCTATATGTGTTTTAATGGCTTCCATTGGGCATTGACACTATATAGAAGGGACATTCTTCATTAGAAATACAAATTTCCACATACTCTATGTTTTGTTATGCATTAGAGATCCCACTAGATAGAAAACCTCCACCATTGGATGCCCAACTAGTCTTAGATATCAATGTATTTCATTCCAAATCCATTGCAATACTTTTGGGGGTTTCTAAATTGGTTTTATTTTTGTTTTTGGATTATTTTATCTTTTCTAGAGGTCAAAAATATTCCCTATAGACTGTATTCCCTCTTCTCTGAGTCAATATATTCTTTATGGATGTATTCTTCATTCCATATGCTACAATTTCACCATTCCATACCACATTCCCTCTCTCTAAGTCAATTTTTTATTGCTAGGTGCATTCTTTATTCCACAGACTACAATTTCACCATTGCTAGACCATACACCCTCTCTCTGAGTCAATTTATTCTTTCTAGGTGTATTATTTTTCCTACATGCTACAGTTTCTCCATTTCCATGTTGTATGCACTCCATTAGCTAGCCGTATAAATTTCTTGAGTCAACTTCTTAATTGGTTGTATGTTTCCTCTTACCCACGGGTCATATGCAGAATTTGGTGGGAATGTAATTGATTTCTAAGTGAAATATATTTCCCTATGGATCAAATTCAACATGCTCAGATGGAATTGGCATATTGTTTATCTTTGGTATACTGTGTATGAGAAAATTCTAAATTATTTTAAGCATTGGGATATGAACAATGATATGGAGGAATGCATATTTGTTTTTTTTTTATCATGTGTGTGTGTGAAGTGTTGGAGTGCTACATAAATATTACTATAGAACACAAGTGCATTTTCATTTCCATATTTGCATGGTATTGCTTGCCATCAATGTTTTAAAAAGTGTTGTTGCATTGGGATTTGTTGGAGTGACAAGCTAAAGTAATGATTTTATTATATTTTTTCCTATAGCCACATGAATTTTGATCTGAAAGTAAGAGGAATTCAAACATTGGGCATTGGCTTAAACATTTCCACAGGGGTCATAGACAATGGGAAGTAGCACAATCATACTGACATTGAATACCATAAATGTAGAATTTTGGTTGAACCTTGAGTAGTAGTAATTATTCACCAACCTAAAAAACATTCAATCTAGTTAACAAATAGCTTTGTCATAAATCTAATTGCAATCTAAGAGACATTGAAGTCATTGTGACTATACATTGGTGACAATCAAACTAGGATGGATATAGCCATACACACTTTATTGTTAATTATCCTTGACATTACCAACCTCACATGTCTTCAACAAAATAGTGAATAGAGAGGTGTTGTAGATAATTTGCACTCATAATTACATTGTGACCATAATCCCTAGAGATCAATTCTAAACTAGAGCACTCAACATCATACATAGTTATAGACCTAACGTTGAATGGTACATTGAGAACGGAGATTAATTTTCCATTGCATTGTCATATGGTTTCTTGTGTGTAATACATGTAGAGGAAGGATCCAAATAATCAATCATGAGCAAAGGTTACACATAGAACATAATCCTTGAAGTTCATTATGTATAGAGAACATAGATAGGTTTTCATTTTCCATAGAGGATCCATGTTGGTCAAGCAAGTGTTCTATAAGTCCCTTATTTACATATCATATTGGTACTAGAGTAGTTGAATCCTTGATCATGACACACCTACTAGTAATTTGAAGAGAAAGAGTATTAAGTATGGGTAAAGAAAACAGAGAAAGGTTATAAGACTTAAGGTCCATCCATTTCAGCTTCAAGAAGAGAACAAACACTTGAAAGAGAATATCTATATGTATGACCAAAGGATGGTAGATATGGAAAAGAAGCTTGAAAGCTCAACAAGATTGTTTCCATTGTTAAAGAAACAATTTGTTGAATGCCAAGACTCTGTCATTTCCAATAGGGAAAATTCGAGGTCTAAAATGGGCCTCCTAAGGAAAATAATAAAATAATAGTTAAAACAATAAAATAACAGATATGAATTTTCAAAGGAAAAAAAGAAAAATAAATTTTTTTCTCTCATATTTTTAACCTATCTTCTTATAGGTTTACTCAAATTTCAAGTGTAGGAACTCGTTGGAAGAAAAATTAAATTATGCATCCAACGAATACCCACTCGGCATACTTTTGTTAGGGACCTAGCCTCCCTAACCCCTCACATAGGTAGAATAATAATTTTTCTATGTAATAAAGGCCGACATTAGTAAATAAGGCCTATATAATAATGTGAACAAGTATAATGTAAGAATACTTAATCGAATTGTCTACTTCTATAAAGTTCTTCCCGTAGAATGTTATTAAGAAGATAGAACTAGTATAAATAAGAGTAGAAGGCATTGGAAAGTTTTATCTTGAGAATTATTCTATTAGAGCTCTTCTCTGCTATAGGCTTCCCCCTAAAAGAGGCAAGTGAAATTGGATTTCTGTCAATAAAGGTATCGTTGTTGGTTTTATTATTCTCTATATTTTTTTGTTCCATTGGTATTTTTTGTAATATTTATGTTTCTACTTTATATAATACATATAGTACCTTACAAGTGGTATCAAATCATTTTCCTCTGCATAAATTGTGGGAAAAAAATTTCAGGGTAGAGATGTGTATTGTTGGCATCTTTTAAACACAAAGCCCTGTCATTCAACGAGTAAAACTTTCACTAGGGAATACTATATGCAGTAAATACAAATAGTTTCACGAGTTACTCGAAACGAATGTTTCACCTTGTTGGAAACCTCTGTAACCCCTATTTCTACCCCTCTGAGTAGTATCACATCACACATAATCTGTACACAGACATCACTCACATGTACTGCCATATATATAGGGAATCCCCTAGGTCTCTTAAAACCAACTATAGATCAATCTATCATCCACCTAACTGCTATAGTGGCACTGAGAACAATACTCGAGAAGACTACTCTCTAGTACCTAGGTAATTGGGTAGTACAACTAAGGGTACGATCCATCCTCTTTAGTTGGTGCCCTAATATATTGGGCTGACTACTATTGGCAACCCCACATGTATATCAAAGAGCTATAACACAGGGAAAACTTTGTTGGAAGATTGGTTGTTGTCATTGATGTCAACCCTAGTCATGGGTTTTGGACCACAAGATTGATGAAGGTATTTGGACATGAAGGCCAATGCACATGCAGATACAACACCCATGTATGGATTGTATACATCATGTTGTTTCCGGTGGTATGTGGCATAACACGTGGATCCTGATGGTTGAGGAGAAATGAAATTTTGAAGATGAATAAGTGAATTGAAGAAGGAAGTACATGTAGGCCCTGAAGATAATTAAAGAAAAGAATTACAAAATAAGAAAGTGTCGGGTTGGCCCTAATATTACAATGAAGTGACATAAATGGTATAAATACATATCATTATACATTCATTTGATACACAAGTTTAATTTCAGAGGAAATCAGAAGTAAAGTAGGTCGTATTTCAAGGGAGGATGAAGTCTTTTGGTGATGTGTTCTAAGGTATGTTATTTTCAGATCATCTTACCATTTTCGCTATAAAAAAAAATTCTAGAACGATTCAGATGGTGCAATTGTTATGGTATTGATAATACATATCAAGGTACATGTGTTAAAAGTTTCATCTCTTTATTCGCTATAATTATGGAGATACACCCTCTGGAAGACAGGGTTTTTGACCAGTCCTAAAGCTAGTCAATAAACAGGTGTTTCGGGTAAAACAATCATAACTTCTTCATAGAGAATCCAAAGCAAGTGAGAAAAATTGCATTGGAAATATTAAGGACTTTAGTTTCTTTTGTGTGAGTTTCATAATATGATGTTAAATATTGAGCACAGGGCACTATGTACAAGTTCGGTCTCCTAAATAAACCAGAACTGAACAAGGTCTACCATTCTCTCTATAACTTATTTTTGGGGAGGATTCAAGGAGTGAAACTTGGAGAAGTTTTAGAGTATACATTGAGTAATATTATCTATAGTATCAGAGTATTCCAGGAATTGAATAATTGCATAAATTGAAGAAGTCTCAGGAAGCATTATCAGGTTCTGTGTGATGGTTGGTTGATGGTGATGATTTAATGTAAAGTTTTATTATCTCTCATATATTATTGGGTGGAAGGAAGGGGAAAGGATGGAGAGTTCAAATATCTCTTGATATTGGAGGATTTCATCTTTCTCTTGGAGGTTTATCCCTCCCTTTACATTTCGAAGTTGTAGCTACCTTTGGAAGTCATTACTTCACTTGAACAATAACTATTGATTATTTCTCACATATTGTGCATGGTGTATTGTGGTGTATTGGTGTAACTCTTATACTATTGTTGTTTTCTCATTGGATATAATTGAATGGTTTAAGTATAAGTTGAAAAATGTTTTAAATTTTACTTGATATTGATTCATCCACCTCTCAGTATCAACAATTGGTATCAGAGTAGGTTACCTTCAGTATAGTTTAACCATTGGAAGGAAGATCCTATGCAGAAATGGAAGACAACATTCCAAATGGGATTCCACCATTTGATGGAAGAAATTTTGAATACTGGAGTAATAGAATGGAAACTTACTTGAAATCTCTGTTGGACACACCTACGACACTTAGAGGGGGGGGTGAATGAGTGTGGGGCTCTTTTTCCCAAATCTTCCCTCTTGCACAAAAACTCATCAATTAGCATTCAACATTTATTCATTACCCATTGCTATCATTTGTAACCAGTTAGATATGAGCACATATCAGCAACATATATCAACAATATATCATCAACAAGTCATCATCACAATGAACACAAAGAACACATGTATGTACAATTTTCTTTTTATTATGGACTACAATCCTTGGGGTTTATCAACAACAAATGAATAGAGTACAACTCTACAAGAGCCCCAACTCTATATGAAAGACTCAACTTACATTTTCAGCACCAACTGAGATGTGGCAACAATCCTCAACAAATATCAATCGGTCAACAGGTACACAACCTGTCAGTAGTGCAGCCCGCGTGTGCACGCTCCCTGGCTCACTGCATCATGCCTGTGAATGCGATCAATGTATAATGCAACAAGTGTATGCTTATAAGCAACAAGGGTTTTTCTTTTCTTTACATGCTTAGATCCTTTGCAACCTACAATCACTTTCTCTTCTGTCTTCCACTATTCAAACTAACCCACATCCAGTCACAACACATCCAAGCTCTACAATAGCTTGCTCATGCTCCACAAAAAATCAATATGAATTCTATCTCAATCATGTATAAATAACTAGTATACCATAGCAATCATGTCACTAATGAATCACAAGAGTGTTGCTCACTCCATCAAACAAATCAACCAAACTGAGCCACATCATAAAAGCCATACCAAGAATTCCCTAAGAATTCACAACACATCAAGCAATAGTATCCATTAAGATAATAATGTAACCATACCAGTGTCTTGGTGATAGATCTGAGGCCATAGAATACAGATCTAGAACCTGCCTCATTATCCAAGAGCTTGGCACCAACTCAAACACAAATATCCATGTTTTTATCCACACCACGCTCCCTGTACACAGTCAGCCCGTGTGTACACTCACCCTATACACAGTCAACCCACGTGTACATGCACCCTATACAAATACAACCCGCGTGGACATCAGAAAATAGGGTTTTCTATGAATCCGAGACTTTTATCATCAAGATCTCCGACATTGCCAGAACTTTGATGCGTCCATGAGATCCTCCTCTCTCTCTCTCTCTTCCTTAGAATAGATATTCAATCATTCTCAAGAGATCCACACCAATAGGATGCTCTCACAAGAAGCTCTCCATCAATACTCCACAAGATATTCACAAGAAGCTCTCCATTCATC